>JASAMX010030885.1:0-45462 GCA_030248175.1 Microlaimidae sp. YZB2_3 | reverse complement strand
TCTACTTGGTAACATAGTCGCTCCATTATTACGTAATATATTTTTACCGTATGTCTCTTGCATTACGACATTGCATGTGCTGCAATTTTACATTACAAACAACACAGCTATTTTTATCTTATAATTAGGATAAGAAAAAATCGCCATTTTATGCTGTGTAATAATGTTTTTTATAGGTTACAAAACACTTTTGAAGATTTTATAGTTAAAAAAAACACAATAAAATAACTATCGATAGGCTATTTGTGAATTTTTTTGATTTAATTCAAAATAAAAAAACCATGTGTTATAATAAAAACAAAAAAAGTTTTAAATTAACATTATTTTTAATGTTTTTTTTTTAATTTTGCTTTGGTTTAATATTAATCACATTTATCATGTTGGGTTTTGTTTCTTTATGGGCTCTTTTTTCGGCGTGCATAAGTCGTTAGGTACCTTTTTGCCGGGCTTTTCGTCTCTATCTTTTTTTTCGTGGAGTCTGATGAAAGATCTACATTTACTCCGAGCTCTGTAAAATTCTTGCAAATAAAAAAGTCCGTATTCATTAGAAAATTTTTCCATAAATAAGAAATGACTCCAAAAAACCCATACAGGAGCAGAAACAGAAAAAGAAATGTTCACAAAAACCGCAGATACACAATCTAGTGTTTTCGAATGTTGTTTTTGTAGTTACTGTAAAAAAATATTTTAGACAACTAAAATCAACTATAATAGGCTTTTTAAGAGTATCTTTTATATAGTTTCAGGGCTAAGTTGTAAATAATTCTGTGTATTTTATACAATTTTATCCTAAAAATAAGGTAAGGCTGTAACAATTGTTTACTATTTTAAAAGAAAACAGAAAAGCAAAATAAAATAAAACAACAAAGCAAAATAAAATTTAAATTTTCCGGATTCTTTTTTCACATAACCTTAATTTAGTTTTAGGGCAGCAACATACTGAAATTTATTGCCGCTAGACGTCAATTTTAGTTCGTATGAAAATTTTAAAATTAAACTTAAGCTTTTAGTAATTAACCAATATACAAAATTCAATAGGGACATATAAAGCAGCTATAGAGCTCTGTGTCTTTTTTTTATTTTCTTATTTATTACTTCATGTATATGTAATTTTTTATATTTTGATTTATATTGTGTGCCTTTTTTTAACGGATGTATATATTTATTTAAAAAATTATTTGCATTTTAAGAAATACAGTTAAATTCATTCATTCATTCGTAAGAAATAGAAAAAAATTAATATAAAAGAATTATGTGCTGAATTTATAAAAAATACACTATAACCTTATTTAGCTGTAATATTCCAACAAAATTTTTTTGCACAAAGCTATTGGCCACAAATAAACAAATAAAATGACAAATTTAATTACCAAAACATCCTTTTCATACGCATGCGTCTGCGCATTTTATTAAAAAAAATTATTCTTTCATAAAAAGGGTTTTATATCATATATTACTTTCCAGACCTGAGCACTGCCTCTTATGGGGTTTTATTGGGGGAGGGGGCAATTCCAAAAAAGGGGGCAACTTTTTTGAAACGGGGGGAATAAAACGGGGAGGGCAAGCATAGAAGAAAGAAAAAAAGAGAAAAAAAAGGAAAAAAAGAGAAAAAAGAAGGAAAAAAAAAGACAAAAAAGCGAAATTAAGATAAAATAGGTCTAAAATGGCTTAAAATGCATTAAAATAGGCTAAAAACTGAAAAATTTTTCCTATAATGGCGTCATTATAGGTCAAAAATGGCGTCATAATTTTTGTTTACTTTTTCATTTTTGGCCGGGGGGCAATCAAACAGAGGAGGGCAAATCCTCCAATAAAGCGGGGGGGGGGGGGGGGGGGTTGGGGCATTACCAGACCATGCAGAGGTCTCACTTTCTGTCATTTTTTAACTATTTTTGGACTAAAATAGTTAAATTTAACTCGTTTTTGGTTTAAATATTGGTTTGTAGCTCAAAATAAACGTTATTTATAAAACACGGACAGATATTTTTTTAAAAAATATCCAACTTTCAGCTAAAATTTTTTTCTTTCAAAAATAGTCATTTATTACTAATCAGGATTTCTAATTTATTTGGATAATCGGTTTTTAAGGAATTACTTATTGTTTTAAGTAATGTTTGACCCATTCTAAACTATAAACGCATTCTTTGGTGTATTAATCTCAAAGTATTATATCAGAAATTTAACACTGTGTAGAACGTGTAAGATTACTTCAAAATTATTTCAAATGGGTTTATGCAAAAAACTTTTAGGTTTTAATTATCGCTAGCTAGTTTTCATTGGGTTTTAAGACTTTAATATTAACAGCATATAAATAGTAAATTTAAATACAGCATGATGTGTAATATATTGCTCATAGAAAAGTAGATCTTGATTTTAATAATTTTTTTATATTTGAAAACGTTAAATATAATTTACGCGATCACAATATAAAAATAGTTACAGGGGAAAAGTATAAACTATATATATTGCAGAAAGTTTAGCTTTTCTCAAAGATGTACTAATATTTAGAATAATCTACCTATTAATGTAGTAAACTGTAATGCGCTTTTGAATTTAAAAAAAACTGTTAATTAATGTAACCTTTATTTATTGTAATGTTTACTTTTAGTTTGGCATTATTCAATTTGGATTTTGTAGATGCTACTGTACATACTTTTACTTGCCCTTTTTGTCATTTTATTATTATTTTTTTTAACAAAATAAACTATTCCATTCTAATATTAAATTGCATAAATAAGAAAACAATTGTGTATTTGAACAAAAATTGTGGAATAATAAAGACTGAATACCTTTTTTTACAATTTTTTATACATTAAACCATTTTTAACTGTAAATTTTTATTTTCTACGTTTACAATTAACTAATATTTGTTTAGTTTTAAAAAAGAAAGATTTTAAAAAATTATTCTTTGTTTAAAAAATTATCATAACTGCATCACTTTTAATAATTGGTCCTCTTATGTGCTTTTACATTTTTAAAAGATAAAGCTGCAACAATTATTTCTTTTGGCTGACTTTTTAATTATACGGCGCTCACAATAATTTTTAAACCTGGATATAATTTTAAAAAAAATTTTTAGCAGTTTTTTTTGCTCCCGTAGGTCTTGTCGCGTATGTAATTTAAAATTTTTGAACATTTTTTGTAAAATTTATTAGTTTTTCTCATAATTATTAAAGGTTTTTTTTTCAATTTCAGTCACTTAGTTTTAATGAACTAAATAAACTTGCCCAAAAATTACTATAAAATCGACAAATTGCAAATTCTTTAATTATTTGTGTTGACTTTCTTCTACCGAAAAAATAAATTCGTATTTTTTGCCACCGTTGGTGCAAGACCAACGTTAAAACGAGCATAGCACTCTTTTGTTAAACTAATCAACGGTTGTAACAAGAATATATAATACTATATATTATATAATATATAATATATAGTATTATATATTTTTGGTTGTAACATCTAAAAAAGTTATTTAGCTTGGTTGGTGCTACAAATAATTAAATGTTTTTAAAGTTCAGAATTTGTCAAAGGCTATAATCAAATGATTTACAACGATGAGATGGTTTTTTCAAAATCGTTGGTCTTTTCATTACAGTGCAATTCTGATTTTTCGACTATACAACCTAGTTTACTGTCAAATTACAGGTACGTGTATTACAAATATTCACTTATGTTTTTACTGAAAATTTTAAATTACGTCATTATTTTTTACTCGAAATTGGTAAAATACTGCAACTAATAACTTTATAAATACCTAAAATTTAAAACGATAATATAATACTTGACGTTGAACTTTTATTAGATACTAAAGAGCTACAGGAATGCAGTTGTTTACTAAGTAAAAAAAAACAAAATCATGCGACAATCATTCAAAAAAATTGAATGTATTAAGTGTCCTTATAATAGCCAGTCAATTGGCAGTCATGGTTACCTCCAGAAAAGCATAAATGGGTTTTTGGATAGGATATTTTATAGCACACGTTCTGTATTCACTCACCCATGAAACCCAGTCTTTTTCATTTTAGATAAAAAAACCTGGGGTCGCATTCTGAAGAAACCCTTATATTTACCCCGATAAATCCATTTCAATGAAAATAAAAAAATAAATATATATTGTAAATAAATAAACCTGCCGCATATGGGACAGAAAATGATTGCAATGAATTTTTTTTTAATTTTTTTTCTCGCGCCGCAAAACCACCTCGCGCAAAATAAAAAAATTAATTAATGCGCGCATTTTATTTTTTTTTAAATTAATCCTACGGGAGAAAATTAATATTTAACCACCTCTCGAGTTGGATAAATTCTTTTTCTTAAAACAATAGAAAAAATTTAACCCGACTTTTACCTAGGTAAAATTGATTTTTCACTCGCATTCTTAAGCACGTAAAAAAAAGTTAACCCGGGGTAAATTTTAATCGCGCGTCAGAATGCGCGCCCTGGCCAAAAAATTTATTTTTAAAACACAAAAGAACTAGCACAAAAGTAACTTGATTAATGTTGAATAAAGTGTTTTTGCAAAAGTTTTTTTATTTTTGTTATTCTACGTTATCATAATTTTCATACAAAAAGTGATTTTTTTTTATTTTCTTAATTTTTGCTTTGTGTTTAAACTGCATCAAATTTAGAACGAAGCACTATATAACCTTCAAATATCTTCTATTTAGGGCTCAAAGTTGTATATTTTCATGTTTTGATATTTTCTTCAAAATCACTTTGCAATGCGTTTAACTAACTGCGCATTTTAAGATTCCATTAATTTCGGCCACCTTAAAATTTAGGTGAAAGAACCTGCAGTTTTTTGCTGTTTTTAAATATCATCGTGCTACCGTATTTATAAAGAATTTTTTTAGCTCGTATGAGTTTTTTGACGGATTTTTAAGCCAAAAATAAAAATTCAACAAAAAATACAGGTTTTTAAAACTTGTTTTTTAAGGTTTTGACATAATTATTTAAAGTCTTGCTAATAACTATTAAAGTTTGCAAACGGGACAAAATTAAGTTATATGTAATTAAAACGATACCTTAGGATAAATTTGCAATCTTAAAAACTTTTATTGTTCGTTTTGGCAATAGTTACAGCCAGTTTTTTCTAGGTGGCCGAAGTTAATGGCTCGCGCCTTAATTTCGGCGCCTATAAAAACAAAACTTAAAACCTCCACTGATCTTTAAGTGTAACAGAAATTTTAAAATTTTGCACTGGAATAACAAAAATAGCTATCGTTTTTTTAGACCAAATTTTGGGTCGATTGGAAAACCCAGAAAAAACTTATCCAAAAAAAATCAAAAAAGGTGGCCGAAATTAAGTCAGTTACCCTACCGATTGAAATTTTTTTTTGATTAATTAAGTGAGGTGACAAAGGTTATTTTAAACATCAAGATTTTAATAAAAATTTAACGTTTATTTACTACAAAAGGACAATTAAAAAACAAATTTCATATCTATGATAATCGGTGAATGAAAAGCAGAATTGTGAAAATTATTAGTAAAATTTTTATTTCGAAAGTGTCTTTCTGAGTGGATTTACCAAAACCAACGCGGGTTATTATAGTTGCGTGGTTTTATTTTTCGCAAAAACGCACGAAGAATAAATGAAATTTGCTTGGGAATTAAAACGCTACATATATATTGATAACGCTTTAAACTGTATGAACCATTTAAAAACTATAAAATTCAGAAGTCGAATAGGAAAATATTTTCTAAAATACTGTCAACTATTACCAAATTGAATTTATTTACAATACTCGTCATTTGAATTTTCATGGCAATTGGTACTTACATTTATTTCATTTACTATTAAGTTCGAGCTTACAATTATGTTGCGCGAAGGTGAAGCTTAACGTGTTTTAAATAATGTTTTAATGTGTTTTCTTGATTTTTTTTAATTCTTCTTATAAACGAATTATTGGTGGCGCGGGAGCGCGAAACGAAGATAAAGCCCAACGGCACCGCGCAAACTATAAATAAAGAAAGTGGGTAAATTTTGTATTATGTTCTTCTTCTCCTTATTATTAATATATTTTATTTTTCAAACGCTTATATCTGAAAACAAATATTCCTTCCTCGTTATTGATTGCTCAGAAAGAAACATAGGCTTTTTGAAAAGGGTAGAAAATTCCGCAATAAGTTTTTTAGGAGCCACTTTTTGTGGATAAATTATTCGTGTTCTATTGATAATATTAAAACTGTTAAAAAGTATATGTCGTTAATGGAATGATTATAAACATATGTCATTACGCAGCTAAAACTAGAGTTCATTAGGCCATTTTTTTAATTTGATTTAGAAAAAGTTATAGACTAGCCTTAAAAAATGCTCTAAGAATAAAATAGGAAAAGGATCGATTTTTCCCCGACCGTATGTTTAGACAGAAAAGATTTGGACTAGTCTGAGATGGACTCTATGTGAACCATAAAAAGTTTGCATTTGGTTTGTCCAGCTACCCACTAAAAACAATTCTACCATATGATAATGATTTGTTTACACGTTGTGCTAATTACAAAGCATTGTTGCATTTTTTGTTAATCTAATGAAACTGAAAAAATCATACTCAGAGCAATCTTTGACAAGCACAAAATTGCCACTTTTTTAATTTTATAGTTGTTTTTTACACATAGAAATAAATATAACCTTCTAATTGAAAAACTGGCAATTACGCGCTCGCGTTTGTGAAAGATTCCTGTGAGTATGATTTTTTCAGTTAACGTTTCATCAGACTAAAGAAAAAATGCAACAGTGCTGTGTAATTAGCTACACGTATAATCAAATCATTATCATATAGTAGAATTTTTTTAGTGGGTAGCTGGGCAAACCAAATGCAAATTTGTATGGGTTTCATAGAGTCCATTTCAGACTGGTCCACATCCTTTTTGTCTAAACATAAGTCCAGAAAAAATCGCCCCTTTTTCCTGCTCTATTTTTAGGGGCATTTCTCAAGGCTTTTACAATACTCGTCATTTGAATTTTGATGGCAATTGGTACTTACATTTATTTCATTTACTAATCAATTCAAGCTTACAATTATGTTAGCAAAGGTGAAGCTTAACGTATTTTGAATAAAGTTTAAATGTGTTTTCGTTTTATGAGCAATTGCCTTTAGAGCTGACCCTTCGATGTAATGAACTCAGCGAAACATTAGCAAACAGAGTTAGCTAAAAACGCCTCAGCTGGCGGGGCCTTAGAAAACTAAGGGTGCAATCTACCGGATCTACCGGATCTTTTAAGGTTAAATTCAGCTTTTGGCTGTGGGGACTTTCACCCCGCACTCACAAAAGGTGGTACCTGGCGGGTCCTTGAGCGATTGCCTTTAGAGTTGACTCTTGGATCAGAGTAATGAACCCACTGAAACATTAGTAAACAGAGTTTGCTTAAAACGTCTCAGCTGGCGGGGGCCTTAAAAACTAAGAATGCAACCCCATAGTTTACTACCGGATCTTTTGGTGTTAAATTTTCTGAGGCCCCCGCCACCTGAGACGTTTTTAGCAAACTTAGTTTGCTAATGTTTCGCTGGGTTCATTAATATGATCCAAGAATCAGCTCTAAAGGTAATCACTCAAGGACCCGCCAGATACCACCTTTTGTGAGTGCAGGGTGAAAGTCCCCACAGCCAAAAACTGAATTTAATCTTAAAAAATCCGGTAGTGAACCATGGGATTGCACCCTTAGTTTTCTAGGGCCCCCGCCAGCTGGTATGTTTTTAGCAAACTTTGTTTGCTAATGTTTCGCTAGGTTCACACGAGTCAGCTCTAAAAGCAATCGCTTAAGGATCTGCCATGCCAATTACCACTTTTTGTGGGTGCGGGGTGAAAGTCCCCAAGCCAATAGCTGAATTTAACCTTAAAAGATCCGGTAGTGAACCATGGGCTGCACCCTTAGTTTTCAAAGGTCCCCGCCAGCTGATATGTTTTCATTTTAAATATATGCAACTGAAGCCAAGGGCAACGGCCATTTTTACACGTAAATAAACTACATCACCAGCGTGTGGTTTATGTATAGGTAAAAAACATTACAGTTTTATTTAATATCTTATTGTCTAATGTAGTACCAAAATAACTAATTTTATTAGATACTCTGCTTAACTAGAGTAATCAACAGATAGGTGTGTATCTTCTGTACTGGCAGAAAAACTGCTACTAAACTCTTTCAAGGTGTGCGTGTAATTTTTACCCTGCTCAGCCTCTTCTTTCTTTTTCAAATCGTGCGATTTCAACCTAGCCTGCAGGGCTAAAACGCACACTAGGAGAAACCCCTGGGACGCGTTAAAAAATGTGAACATGTAATGAATGGCGGTGACACTGCACCCGCCTATGGTAAAGTACTGGAGCACCCAAGGCAAACCCAGTGTGAATTGCATGATCAACCAGAGTGCAGATGTACGAAAGATGCTGATTCCGCTTTCAACTAGTCTGGCAGACATTGTTTCTGGAACTTTTTTTTGCGATTGGTTTTGAATTTTTATGGTGTGTGCTTCTTTGGTGGTTTTCCAGTTTTGGTACAAAAGGTATATGTATCCTCCGGTAACAATTATATCTCCTAGAAACATAATGGTAATCGGAAAAATAACTGCCCAGCCGACGTATAATGGATTTATCCAGCAAAAATTGTCTGATCTTTCAAAAAAATTGCTACTGGCAACGCCGACACTAAGACAAATAAAGAACGGTATGCCAAAAGCAAAAGCAGATGAAATAATTATATTTGTCGACCAGAGATGAAATTTGTTAGGTTCAGCTTCTTGTGTGGCGTCTCTATAATATCTAAAACCCTGAACCATTGTCCAAAATATCACACTAAGTAGTAAAAAATAAAGAATTCCTGCCATTGATTGACAAACAGAATCACTTAAACCTATTTTCACATTGTTTGCAAAGATTGTAAAAAATATGTAAAATAAAAACAAAGCTAGAAAATAAGGAATTTGTAAGTAATATTTGTAGGTACCGTCCCGAGCTGTTCTTTCTAGTTTGGATGTTGAAAGCCAAAACTTGACATGTATTAGATCTGATTTTAGTCGATAAAGAACAAAGCTTAAATACCATCCAGTTGCAATAATTGACAAACTTGTAAAGAAATATCCAATTACTGTAACGCCAGTACTGCACAAAGAAGGATCACTATTTTTTGCGTCCACCAGTAGCGTAAAATCAGTTAAGTGGGAACATTGAAAGCTGTAGGTACTTTCGGTTTTTTTAACATTATTGCAGCCAGTGTTGCTCCAGTCTGTATAGGTCCAGAATCCTCCGGTATAAGCAGAATGTAATCCATGGTCATAAACACTTCCAGCTTTAAATTGCAAATCTACCAAAATTTCTTGGTCATTATTCGCAAGCCAAACAACGGAATCCCCCTTATGATCCAGTATCGCAGCTGATGCGACACTAGGGACTCCTGTTGTACGCTTGATACTGCAAAGTTCTGAAGACTTTTGTGTGTTTTCACCAAATAATTTTTGATTTCGTGTAATATAAAATAAAGTTGTGTGTTCCATTGAAAGAGTATTTTTAAACAAATATTCAAACTTGCTATTGAAAGGAATTTTAACTGAAATTGATGCTTTTTGATTTTTAGTCAATTTTTTATGTTCTTCTAAAGCAGAAAAACCTTTTTTTAGGCCATTATCTGCTAAACCGACTATTAAGGTACTGTCTTTTTTCCTTTTTTGCATGAAAAACCCTAGATTTGATCCCCTGAGGAAGGAATTTGTGTCATTTGCACTGTTGAATGCAATAGTGCGAAAGGCTGTTAATATTGTTGATGAAGAATTAAAGCGTTTTTGGCTTTCTTGAAAACTAGTGCTGTTTTGATTAAGAAAGCTATCAGCAGTTTCCATCCACAGGTCAAAGGTTTCACTAGATATGTTTTCTACTTCTGATGATTTTTGTAATATGACAGCAACATCATTTATTTGACCAGGATTTAAAGTGTGATTACCTGACAGAATTTTATTTGTCGTATTTAGAACCGGATTTACGTTTGTGGCATTAATAGTCTGATTTGATAAATTTCCCAAAATAGCTGGGGACGGAGTTGTAAGAATTGGCATTAGACTGCTATAATATTGTACAGTTGGTTTTTCGCTTGACATAGTCGTTGCTGTTGTAAGATTTCTTATACTGGATGAAGTTGTTTGGTTTCGTGACTAAAAGGTGCATATACTATTAGTTGATTAATAATTTACTAAACTTATATAAAGTTTTTTGCTCTCTCTTGCTCTCTTCTCTCTCTCTCTCTCTCTCTCTCTCTCTCTCTCTCTTTCTTGCTCTCTTCTCTCTCTCTCTCTCTCTCTCTCTCTCTCTCTCTCTCTTTTTTTTTTCTCTCTTTCTCTTTTAACTCTCTCTCTCCTCTCTCTTTTTTATTTAAAAATAGTAAACGCACCCGTGATGTTGATAAATTCCAAAAAGATGTTGTAGTAGTAGTTGTAGTAGTACTTGACGTGGAAGTACTGCTTGACGTGGAAGTACTGCTTGTGGAGGCGTTTCTGGAAATATTGGAAGGTTTACTGGAAGCGCTAACAATTGTGCTTGAAGTACTGGAAGTACTGGATGTTTTATTGAAAGCGAAAGTTGACACAGTTTTAAAAGATGTTGTAGAGGTAGTACTTGTCGTGAGAGTACTTTTAGTGGAGGCATTTTTTGAAATATTGGAAGGACTACTGGAAGTGCTAGAAATTGTACTTAATGTATATGAAAAATTTGAAATTTTTTTGTAAGCCGGACTGGCTAAGGTTGTATTAATAGGAGTAACTGTGGAGAATGAAGTTGAGGAGCGATTCAGTGAAGTTGAATTTGATAAAAAACCGAAGCCAACAAAATTGAATGATGTTACTGTATTCGCAATTATGCAAAGTAAGAATAACACAGATTTCAATTGTTTCTTTTTATATGTCACGCTGATTGGAGATGAAATCATTTTAAACAAAATTTATGCCAGTAAAACAGCTGTATACAATTACAGAACCATTATTACGGGAATATTGCTCTAAAAACACAATTAAAACATAAATGAAATATATTTTATGGTTTTAAATTCTTCAATAATTATGGTAACATAAAATAGTTTTGGACGACAACTTTTTGTTGTTTGGTCTATATAAATAAACATGTCTAAATATCTCGCTATAACACATTTTTACTCCTACTACAAAGTTAATTACGCTAACCCAGAAATTATTGAAAACTTTATAGTGAAACAAAGATCCTAACAATGTTATGTTTTTTTAAAAATAACTAAATAGATAATTTTATGTTTAACAACGCATTTTAACTGAAATTTTTTTCCGTGATTCGGTTTAAATGTTTGAGAGTGAGAAAGAAATTTGCGGCTGTAGTTGTAGTTGTAGTTCAGTAGAAAATTACTTGCATTTACTTGGAAAATTCATTTTTAATGCATTTCGTGTTGTTTTTTTTGGCCAAAATATTTAGGTTTTTCTTACGGCAAATGCTATATCTCAACAAATACTGTAACAATTTTAACAATAATAATACCAAAAAAGCAGAAAGTTCCCACATTTTTAAGCTCATCCTGTACTTAAATTTTTCTACCCATTGAGCGGTTTTTTATATACAGGATCACCATTTTTGAAAGATCATATTATTTGAACCACTGAATAAATTTTGATCACTAAGGTCAGTTTGACGGAAAAACATTTTTGTGGACTCTTTGGAAGAGAAATAAGGTTTTTACAAAAACCTATCGAAATCAAAAAAATTTTTACAAAACGTTTGACCGCGTTTTTAAAAAGTCCGGTACAAAATCAATTTTTTGGTCGTTGATTTCGAGGATTTTATGCCAAAACATTACCCTCGGTCCTAAGCATTGTAATTTAAGTTTAGGTTCCTGTTCATAACATTTTTTGAGCTGTCCAAAGACCTTCGGCCTCAATTATAATGTTTCTTACAATATATACGGATTTAATTTATTTATTCATATAAACCAACAGTGTAATGGGTCGATATATTGATGACCTAGTCCGCCAGCGAGAGTTTTTGCCCCGGCTCGCTATTTTTTCGGTTTAACACGAATTTTCAATTTTTTTATGCTGTGGTATTTAAAAAAACAACTCGTAACGCCGGTCTAAGAGCGTTTAAAATTTCAGGCTGGCTCTAAAAATAATGCTAAAAATTTTAGCCCAGTCTGGCTCAAATAAAATCTGATATAATCATTTTTAACTATTTTTATGACATTAAAATATGCTATATATTTATGACATAGCTTTTATTGGAGATTTTAAATAAAAAAGCTTAGCATCCACAAAAGCAGATTTTTTTGATATTTTCAAAAAAGCTTATTACAATATTCTTTAGTAAACTAAAAAAACAGTTTAAATTAAGTTAGAACAAGTTAGTTATTAAAATTTAAAAAAATCTTTCAAATGCAACAGGGAGCGGTAAAAAGAAAGAAGAATAGCAAAATCACACGTTTTTTGTTTTGAAAGATCGTAAATTTGGCAGATAAGCCATAAAAGCAGAGCCATCCTACATACTTACTGTTTTGGACGGCTTCTGTTTTTCAAGTGTCCTTTTAGATTACTAAGATGTTAATGTTGTCAGATTATTAAGTTTTTAATTTCGTCTCAGTTTATTTGTGAAGAGTTGATCGTAACTTTTTTAGATATCGTTTTTTAGATTCTGTACTGTAATGATATGGTTGTGAAGCAAATTTTTAAGCAATAAATCTTAAGATTATACTTGGGTAGATTTCAAAATGCGTCTAACTGTGCGTTCTAAATATTTGTTTTTACAGTTTATCAGTGCTATTCGGTAAGATGAATGTTCATTTACAACGTTTGTCTTATATAAATCTTCCAACATTATTAAAAATATTACTGCGCAGATTTTTGTAGAAAGTACATTATAGCAAAAGTTAACATTATATCATGTATATAGAACTATGAACGATTATACTTGTTTAAAGAGGGTAACATCGTATAAAAACGTTTGTATTGATGAAACCCACTCTCTTAACCTTACAAATGTATTTGTAATTTTTTCAAAAAATACTAGGTAAACTTTTCAAACTGCGTGTCGTCAGAACGTCAGAACGACAATTAGTCTATTTGTAAGAATTACTCCTAATTTTGCAAAAATATATACATGGTAGTTTGCAATGTTTTTTGAAAACTTATTTGTAGTTTCTACACAGTTTATAGTCGCTTGTCGATTGAAGGATATTTGTGTTTTTTCAAAGCAGTTTGTAAAATTTGTATGGTTTATTTTGTGTTTTTTCGCTTCTCGAAATTTTTATTTTTAAGTAAAAAAGTCCTTAAAGTATCAAAATCAACACACTGCAGTAACTAATAAATAAAAAACAAAATGCATTAAAACAATATAATACCAACCAACAAGATAATATTGCAAGTATTTACAAGATAAGTGCAAATTATATTATTTTTTAAATTTACAAAAAAACTAAAGAATACAAGTGCTACCAGCGCTTTTCTACGTATATCCAATAATTTTAAAAAATTTGTCTACTTAAATATTTAAAAAAAACTAAGAAACAAAAAATCATGTGAATTGTAACACAATTCAATCGATAATTTTTTCGTAATTTTGATTGCAGTTTGATTGATTGCAAGTGATAATCAAATCAGATCGATAAAGGCTCGATGAAAATTAAAAATTTAATATTCTGGTTATCTGGTAGCTTAAGGTGACTTTGGGTAACCGATATAAATTTGGCCACCCTTAATTTCCGCCACCGGCTGTTATTTTTGCCATGCGCAAAGTTGTGCAATGAACTGCGTATGGCCAGAGAGATCGTTATGTTATCTATCTATCCATATACGCAATTAATTTCATAACTTTGCTAAAAATTTTAGAAAAATAAGTACAAGCAACTAAAATTACGGTTTTTGCTTTTAACTTTTTATCAAAAGTGGAATAAAAGTCGCAGGTTTAAAACTGAAGCATTAATATCCTGACAAATAGAAATTTCAAAAGTTTTAAGTGAAAGAACTAAGAAAAGTACAACAAGATATTTAAAAAAAAATCAAATGTAACAAACTAATATACTTAAAAATCTAAATTTCTTACCTATATATATCCTGAAATCGGTTTGGTTAATGAAAGTGCAGCCATTTTTTAACATAACGCGCTGCAAAAACTTAAACTCCTCAGTAGAAAATTTAAAGACTTCAAACTAAGGAGTTAAACTCTGTGCACACGCAAGCAATTTCGTTTTACAGAATAGTTTTCCAGTTGAGCATTTAATATTTTTGTATGCATACCTAAATGCATACGTATGCATATGTTTATATGCATACGTATGCATATGTTATGCATACGTATGCATTTTTTATATGCATACGTATGCATTTTTTATATGCATACGACGTATGCATAGTTTTTAAAAAAAATATGCGGTGTGGCGGTGTGGTAATTTAAAAAAATACGCGAGGCAATGAAAATATGTTCCGGCCCGTAGACAGCCCCAATTTTGAAAACCTTATATTCAAAGTTTTATGGGAGATAGCTCAAAATGACCGCCATTTATTTTTGAATAAAAATAACGTTTTAAATTTTAAAATTTTTTCAGAAACTTTTTTAATTTTAGGTTATTTAAAGAGCTGTCGCCCAAAAATTTTATAAAGAGAAAAATGCACAAAAATATAAAACTTTTGTATCCTAAAAGCATTTTGAGTTTTCAAGTAAATAATTCGTAAAAATTTTGTCCATTATTGGGTCTACATAAGTGGCAGGGGGGGGGGCAATCTACGCATATAGTGCAAAATATGTGCCGGCCCAAAAGTTTGACGCATTATTTGAGGGGGTAAATTTCATTCAATATTAACAATCTTATAGTCAAACTGACCGCAAAAATCTCAAAAACTTTAATAAAATGTTCGTTTTAAAAAAAATGAAGATTTAACCCTTCTTACTTACCCAAATGTACCACTTGGTAGTGGTCGGTCGTTTTTTATGTATGTTAAAGAGTAATGCAGCCTGTTGCACCATTTGACTTTGGTAAAAACCTAATGCATCAAAAATATACCCTAGGGTTCACTCTATATAAATATAAAATTTCGACCTGATTCCTTTTTAAATAGATGAGCACTGCTTCCCTGAAATAACCCTTTGTGTCAACGCATAAAAACCTGCAAATCAAAGTAGGGTTACTTTGGAAGTGTAGTGCGATCATTAAATAATGTCAAACACACATGTTTTTTACGCCAAATTCATTAGAAAAGAAAGGACTTAAACCTAATTACCATTTGAGCTCTTTGCTTAAATTAATTTAAGTATTTGCAGTAGAAAATCCGAGTAAGAGTAAAAGTAAAAGTATTTGAAATTTCAAAAGTCGAGTAAGAGTAAAAGTAATTCAAATTTCAAAAGTCGAGTAAAAGTAAAAGTAATCTAAAATCCGTTACTTTTATTATTTTCAGTAAAAGTAAAAGTAACTTTTTACAGCACTAGTCTATAGGACAGTTTGTAAAACAAATTTGTTATACTTTAAACTCTATAAATCGTTACCCATTTTAAATCTAAGTGTTCTGTATAATATATTGCAATAATATTAAAACGAAATTCAACATCAGAAAATTTGTTTGTTCTTTGTGGTGAGATTTTAAGTGGTTTTTCATATTTTTTGCAAAAATCAAGTTTACATTGGGCTTAGAACAACCCTTTATTTGGGAAGATGCATAGTTGCCTTCCTCGTAAGTAACAAAATACTTCCAAACCAAGTTTTCTTTGGTTTGTCCTCCTTTATGTCTTCTGCAGTGGGGTGCCCAGGATTTCAATTTAGAGGGGGCCGTCCGGGGAAGCTAATACTAACACTGAAGGGTAGTGGGGGAAGGCAGGTCTCTCAGAAATGGGGGTTCTGGGGGGGGCGAGAGCCCTCCAGCTGGGTCAAGGGGCAGAGACCCTTGTCAGAGGAATCCGGGGGGGGGACAAATGTCCGCCAACGGACAAATTTTTAATTTTAGACACAAAACACACTAGAAAATCTATTTTCAGCTAATAGGTATTACTAAATTTAAGGTAATTTATCCTTTTCAAATTAGAATATGTGTTTAAAACATTATTAAAAGTCTAATTTATTATTTATAGTAGTTTTATTTTACATGTATGCCTTCAATATTAATAGGCATAACCGATTTAAATTGAAAAACTAATTATCTACTAAAAAGAAATTATTAATCTAAACTACCCGCGAAGCGGTAAAATTTTAGTTTTTTTTTTGACTATTAATATGCTTTTGGAACGCATCAGGAACTTTTTTGAATTAATAATAAAGAATAAATTCGACATCGCCGGACTTTCGAGAGGGGGCGGCCGCCCCCTCCCCCGACCTCCCCCCTGAGTTGTTTGTGAACAAAAATAGAAAATACAAAAATAAAATACAAAAACCCTTTTAAAAGTTCGAACTAAGGTTTTAGGGTACATAAACTTTATAATTTGTATTTTTAATTTTTAAATCTATAAAATATTTTGGTAAAAGTGCAGTATTAAACCACCACAATGTTCACTGAAATTTTGCGCAAAAATATATGTTATTGATGGTGCCGCATCTAAATATTGCCATGATAATTGGCGCTTGATAGCCGTTCTCGAGATATTAAAGGGGGGATTCAAAATCCTATATACAAAATTGGAATTTTTACCAATTTTTGACCATGGTTTTAGAAGAAATGTTTTTTTTAAATATAGATTATTAAGGGCAAATATTTAAACTTTGGACTTGTCCTTAGTTTTTTGTTTTAGTTTAATGTTTAATGCAAAGCCCTGGACAACTCAGTATGGACAGAAAACTACCCTACTTCTATAAACATTGAAAAATCAATTTTAAAATTCAATTTAATGAGCAATTGAAATTTTGTACAAAAATATATGTTATTGATGGTCCTAAATCTGAATGTCACCCTGATACTTAGCGCTTTAAGCGAAACCTAAGCCTAAACCTAAGCAAAATCCAAGTCTAAGCCTAAGCGAAACCTAAACCTAAGCCTTAACGAAACCTAAGCCTAAGCTTAAGCGAAACCTAAGACTAAGCAAAAGCCTAAACCTAAGCAAAACCTAAGCCTAAGCGAAACCTAAGCCTAAGCCTAAGCAAAATCTTAGTGAAACTTAAGCCTAAGCCTAAGCAAAACCTAAGCCTACTAAGCAAAATCTAAGGCTAAGCCTTAGCAAAACCTAAGCCTAAGCGAAACTAAAGCCTAAGCCTAAGCGAAACCTAAGCCTAAGCCTAAGCGAAACCTACGCCTACTAAGCAAAATCCTAAACCTAAGCAAAACCTAAGCAAAACTTAAGCCTAAGCGAAACCTAAGCCTAAGCCTAAGCAAAATCTTAGCGAAACTTAAGCCTAAGCCCAAGCAAAACCTAAGCATACTAAGCAAAATCTAAGGCTAAACCTAAGCGAAACTTAAGCCTAAGCAAAACCTAAGCCTACTAAGCAAAATCTAAGGCTAAGCCTAAGCGAAACCTAAGCCCAAGCAAAACCTAAGCCTATTAAGCAAAATCTAAGGCTAAGCCTAAGCGAAACCTAAGCCTAAGCAAAACCTAAGCCTACTAAGCAAAATCTAAGGCTAAGCCTAAGCGAAACCTAAGCCTAAGCGAAACCTAAGTCTAAGCAAAAACCTAAACCTAAGCCTAAGCCTAAGGAAAACCTAAGCCTAAGCGAAACCTAAGTCTGAACCTAAGCAAAAGCCTTAACCTAAGCGACACTTAAGCTTAAAGAAAACTTAAAGAACAAAAATATATTCATGATAAATTTTCATTAAACGGTGTTTTCAAGGATTGAAAATAAACCATCACTTTTGCCTAGGCTAAAAAACCTGCTTGGCGACCTTAATCAAAACAACAGTCAGCCCGGCGATCTTAATTTACACAACAATCAACCCCTCAGTGATCTTAAACTTAAAAAAACGATGCAGCCATCATAAGAGGGTGATTTAATGTGCTGCGGTGACCTAGAACCAATTAAATTTAAAAAAAAATCTATTAAAAATAATAGTGCAAATTTCTAACAATTAACTTTTTAAACAAAAAAAAATCAATTTAATATTCTCTTTAAACATTTCCCTTGCTTATATTTACATATCAACTCTTTTATTACAATCAGTATCATATTTTACTAAAATAAAAATTCATTCATTATATTTTTATTTTATTAGTTAAACGTCTGTACATGGGTTTCCCATGAATACATGCACTAGTGTATAAATGGACTGATATTTTTTGCACGGGTTTATTTTGCAGTTCTCTCACTGTTATGTGATGCTTTGCATTTACGTTTTATAAACGTTAAAAACTGCACAAAAGTATATATTTTTATTTAATAACCAAAAAAAACACGTAATTTAAAGGAAAATAGTTTTAAAGTTAAAACCGAAAATAGTAAAAAAGCCGATTTTGTGTGGAGCTTGTAAAAGGCAAATTCTTGTATGACTTCGAAGCTTAACCGAAATTTGCGCAAAAGTAATGATATTTAAAAAACAAATATTACTATACGTTCAAAAAAATTGAAATGTTTTTTTCCTTACCAAAAAAAAATCAAACAAAAATAAAAAAATTCCATCTTTGGTTAAATAAGTGTTTATTTTGGATCTTACCACAACAATTTAATTTTGTGTTGATTAATTTGTTTTCAAAATGTAGTCATTCAAATTGCGTACAGTCTTTGGTTTTTACAAGACGCATTAAGAATCATTTTCTTCTTCTTCTTCTTCTTCTTCTTCTTCTTATTATTATTATTCCAACGCTCATTCCTTAAAAGCGATATTCCTCATTCGTTAGTGATTGATCAAAAATAAACATGGGCTCATTGGAAAGAAGAAGGAATTACGCACTTTCTTAGGAAGCACTTTTTTCATTTAGGTTCTTGTTATCGATTTATTGGTCAAAATAAAAAATTGAAACAATAGACAACTAACAACTTTTAACCGCACAATAACAGCCTTTGGCAACAATAAGGATTGTACAGAGCAGACAACGAACAGCCCCTCATAGAAGCCCGGTTTTAATTGGTGGCAGAAACTGAACCAGTTCCCAGCGCCATCTGCTTCAACCGCGCGGAAAACGGCGAAAACAACAAAGTACCTTTTTTAATTGTTGCATTACTGATTACAAAATTAATTCAAAGTTTTATTTAAAAAATAATAAAAAGTGTCGGTGGCGCGGGAGTGCAATGCGGCGGTTTAGCTTTACAGCCCCGTGCACACTATAATATTAGAGAACGTTGGAAAAATTTTTAGTAATTAATGTTCATCTTCTTCTATTTATTATTATAATTCTAATGCTCATTATCTTAAAATCAATATTCTTTCATCGTTCACGTGGCGATTTAGCCCTGCGGTACCACACCAACTATAATCAGAGAATCTGGATAAAATTTGTAATTTATGTTATCATCTTCTTCGCCTAATTTTTTTATTCCATAAAAATAATTGCAATCATCGGTGGCGCGGAAGAACTTAGTGCAATTTAGCCCCACAGCACCACGACAACTATAACTAGAGCACCTGGTAAATTTTGTAATTCATGTTTATCATCTTTTTCTTCTTATTATTATTTATATTTTAAAAAATATAATTCCAATCATCGGTGCTGCGGGGGTGCCACACTGTAATTTAACCCCCGGCACCGCGCCAACTATACTTAGAGAACGTGAGTAAATTTTGTAATTCATGTTCATCATCTTCTTATTATTATTATTTTTACTTTAAAAATTTTAATTGCAATCATTGGCGCACGGCATTGCGCTAACTATATTTAGAGAACGTAGGTAAACATTGTCTGGAGCGCCACTGCACCGCACTAACTATAATTAAACAACGTGGGTAAGTTTTGTAATTTAAATTTATCTTCTTCTTCTTCTTATTTTTTATTTTTATTATAAATGAATTATCGGTGGCGCGGGAACGCCACACGGAGACTAAGCCCCACGGCACCGCGCAAACTATAATTAAAGAACGTGGGTAAATTTAGTATTATGTTCTTCTTCTTATTATTAATATATTAGTTTTCAAACGCTTATATCTTAAAACTATTATTCCTCCCTCGTTAGTGATTGATCAAAAAAAACAAAACAAAACAAAAAACATGGGTTCTTTAGAAATCGTAGAAAATTGCAAATGCTCAATAATTCTTAGAAACTACTTTTTATTGATAAATAATACGTGATCTATTGATAATTTTAAAACTGTTATCTCAGCAACGGAGTGATTATAAACATATGTCAGTGCGCAGCTAAAACTTTAGTTTATTAGGCTATTTTTCAATTTAATTCAAAAAAAGTGGTAGATTAGCCTTGAAAAATGCTCTAAGAATAAAGCAAGAAAAGAGGGCGATTTTTTTGGGCGTATGTTTAGACAGAAAAGATGTGGACTAAAGCTAAAGTCTTCCAGGCTGAAATTCAGGGCGTAACCGCTCTCCGCCAGGAAGAAATAAACAATAAACGCATGAGCGATAAAAATTAAAAAAAAAGGTTTTAGCGGTTATGTAACCAATTATTATTTAGTTGCGTCATGTGTTTCTCTGCACGTGATATTTTCTCAAAGAACGAATGGTTACTTTACCACTCATCTATTTTCACCCTGATAGAATTTATCTTTAGTCTGAGATGACGTTATGTGAACTATAGGAAATTTGCATTTGGTTTGACCAGCTGCTCACTGAATAAAAATTTCTACCATATGATAATGATTTGTTTATACATTGATCTAATCACACAGCACTGTTGCATTTTTTTAGTCTGATGAAATGACAATTGAAAAAATTATACTCACAGCAATCTTTAACAAGCGCGAAATCGCCACTTTTTCAAATTTATAGTTGTTTTTTACACATACAAATATAGCCATCTAATTGAAAAAGTGGCGATTTCGCGCTTGTCAAAGATTGTTGTGAGTATGATTTTTTCAATTGATATTTCATAAAACTAAAAAAATGCAACAGTGCTGTGTGATTAGATCAATGTAAAAACAAATCATTATCATATGGTAGAAATTTTTATTTGGTGAGCAGCTGTCCAAACCAAATGCAAATTTTCTATAGTCCACATAATGCCATCTCAGACTAGTCCACATACGCCCGGGGAAAAATCGCCCCTTTTTCCTGCTCTATTCTTGGAGCATTTTTCAAAGCTAATATAATATTTTAATATTTTTATACGAAATATACGAAATAATTGTCTGAACATACGCCCAGGGAAAAATCACCCCTTTTTCCTGCTCTATTCTTGGAGCATTTTTCAAGGCTAATAAAATATTTTAATATTTTTATATACAAAATAATTGCGCAAATTAATAGTTTTATGTGGAAAAAAATTCACTGTATAATTTTGCAGTGTTTTACGATAATAAAGACCTGGGATGGGTATTGTTCGAAAATCGACTTAACTTACACTAAGGGGCCCTTTATCGAAGGGGCCTCTCATCACCGGTTGTTCAAAAACTTAAGGGCCCCTTCGCTAAGGGGGCCCTGACTGGATAATGTACGTACCTTAAAGTTAAAATGTACGTACCCTAGTAATTAAACAAAACATTAGCAAGAATGACATTAGTGATTTACAAGCAGTTTTTGAAGCAACAATGCATAAAATGATTAAGAATAAAATATTTCGGTAAATAGAGCTTTTTTAAATTTTTTTTTTAATTTTTATTTTTTTATCATATTCAATGTATGATATAAATTGCTTATTATAAAGTTTTTTAGCGAAAAAAAACCTAAATTTAAATTGAATTAAATTTAAAAAAGATAAGTTACCTTACCTCCGATAGTCAACTTAAATTTTCAACTTATCTCGGGATTCAAAGTACATACCTTATCATTGAACAATGAAATTTGAGGTACATACCTTAGCCAGTTCTAAGCAACGCAAAGAGTTAAGGTGGCCCCGATTTAAGGAGCCCCTTGAGTTAAGGGGCTCTTTTTTAAACAACCCACCCCTGCTTTACAATAATAATACGAGCTTTCACTACATACGTTACGCCTGCGCTGAGAAACACCAGTCGAGATTTTTTTGCGTTAATTGATCAATACTGGTACTAGTACTGGAACTGAACCAAAATCAGTTCGAGCACCAGTATTTTCTAACTTCCTGATTTTTTTCCAGTACTAGTACCAGTATTTTTTCAAACCGAAATTTTAATACAGTACAGTACCAGTATTTTTGTTTTTTGAATTCTTTAATTCAGTACAGTACCAGTATAGTACTGGAAGTAAAGTGAGTGGTTGTTGAAGGGTTCGAGTACCAGTAATACTGTAACAACACTAGTCATAACTCCTAAACAACTGAAGATATTTTGTTGAAAAAATTTTTGTCGGCTATTGAGTGCAGGAATAAGGTTTTCAAAAAAATGATCAAAATCGAAGACAAAAAGTTTGACTCCGCACCGCACCTTTAATGATATTTAACGGTATCAATATGTTTTTGGAATAATATGAAATAAAAATATAAGTAAGTAAACTGTTTTATCTATTTTAAAATTTATTTTAGAAAGCATTCTGAGCTGTTTCAGCAACTGCGAAAAAAATCTGGTGCTCGGTTTACAGCTCCATTTTCCCGGAAACGAAAACAAAATATTCCGTCATTTGATGGCGGGGGATTTGATATTTAACGCAACAATTTTGGATACAACGTGCCAGTAATTTTTTTAATAAAATTGACTCAAAATCAGGATAAACTGATCGCAATTGACTTGCTCAATTACAGTACAAATACAAAAAAAGCAATACAAAAAAACGTAGGCATTGTGCAAAAAACAATACACAATACAGTCAGGCATGCCTATGTAAAAAAAACAAACAAAATACAGTCCCGCATTATATAAAAACAATACAAAATACAGTCTAGTGATGTTCTTCGAAGCTCGCAGTTGCGCAGCTTCGTGTTGGAGCTCCGTTATTCGGAGTTTTGAAGCAACCTCTCTATTTTTGTTCTAATTTCATGAATAATTGAAGAGTAATGGAATAGATTATTTTGTCAAAACTATTTTGTAAAGTAATTTTTTTCAAAACTTATTTAAAACTATAAAGATAGTCGAAAAAACGCAAATAGAGTAACTTTTAATGTATTTGAAGCTTAAAAAAGCTTAAATTCGTTAATTTTAAAAGTGGAAGTCCGGTGCTTCGCAGTTCCGGAGCATCCTCCATTTTAACTGACCGGAGCTCCGGAGCATGATTTTGGATGAACATCAATAATGAAGTCAGGAATTATGTGAAAAATCACAGTCAGGCATTATAAGAAAACCTTATAAAATGTTCTTTATTTACTTTTTTCTGATTGCTGAATTAGACAGCACCTTTGAAACGCGGTATGAGAACGACTTTGTGCTCATAGTTAAAAATTCTTTGATCTTCGTGTGTGGTGTTTACCCACGTTTTCCCTTATAAAAAAAGCAGCAAGACTGCATTCCAGGTCCAAGGCGCGGTATTGATCGAACAGCTTTAAAGAAAAAATCCCATCGTTTATTATTTATCAATAATTTTTTAAATATGAAAACTACCATAGTACTATAATCAAAAATTTATAATACAATATAATATATATAGTATTATATATTTTTGCTATAATAATCATCATTCATTAGTATATTTCAAGATTTTCAATGTAAAATACAGTTTAAATATAAAATATAAAAAATGCAGCTAAAATTGGTTATTTGAAGCGGTTTTTCTTTTTAACACGTTTGAATATCAACTATAATAGAATAATTTGCGATTTTTTTTTAAAACTATGAAGAACTAATGACATACAGATAAGTTGTAGAATTTTTGATTTTATAAAAAAAGATATAGTTTACCACGCATTTATCACTATTTATAGTAAAAAATCGTTAAGAACCATAAAAATAATGTAATAATTTTGAGTATTAAAAGTTATACTTTTAATTGTTTTAATTCTCTATTATGCCCCCAATTCTAACTTTGCAATCTTAATTTTTGTTCTTTTTGCGCATACACAATATGTAATACAACAAAAAACATGCAAACTTTAATAGTAGACAAATTAAAATCAATAAATTCATGATTTTTAGTAAAAATCTATTTTTTAATTGATTTCCTGTGTACAACATTAAAATAGGGTATTTGGCACCCGCTATGGATTCATATCATGTGCATTATTGAAACTTTTCTCTCTTTAATATTTGGTCACAGAAAAAAGCAAAAATAATTATAGTCCGCTTACTTTAATAACTGTGGTTTTGGAACATTTCAATAAATTTGAAATTTAAAATTACTTAAAGTATAAAAAAATAAATAAACTATAATTAAAAAAAGATTTGTCTGAGATTTAAATTAAAAACGTCAAAAAAATAGAAATAAAATAAACATATAGAATATATTATAAATATGTGTAATTCTTTAAGCGGGTTTTTCATTGTTTTATTTTAATAGGATATGTACTGAGTTACAATGCTAGAATTATGTTTCATATATTCAACACAATCATCTTTTATTTTTCGATTTTGTACTTCCCAGAAAAGAATTCCGCAGGAACAAAACAAATTCAAAAGTTACATTCAAAAAAAGTTTTGATCCTGTTTGAACGGAAAAATTTTAAAATTGTTCTTTAATTACATTTCTATTAAGAAATTAACTCGACTTTATTTTCCTAATGAACATCGATTTCATGTTTAGATATTACGATCCTATTAGAATTTGTCTTGAAAATTGTGTGGATATGAAATTGGAAAGGGAAATTTTAACTAGTCGTTATGCTGCCTTTGAAAAGTTGTGTATGAAAAGAAGCTATGGTAAAAAATAACTTTATGCTCAGAGTAGGAACAAAATTAATGAAACGAAATAAAATTCTTAAGAAACACGGCATTTGAGGTGTACCGTAAAGTACCTTAAATATGTAGATTGCGTACGATAAAGCTTAGCAAAAAAAAAACGACGGAAAAAAATAAATCAAGTGTAATCATACTGTTTTTCCAGGGTGAAGGTCAGAACTCATTTTATACAAGAGTAAAAGTTAAAAAAAATTATTTTAGAATCCAAAGCGATTCCTGTTCAATAACTATTTTGGCGTAATTCGCATTTTATTTTTCTTGGCTCTTTTATTTTTTGAAATAAAACAAAACCTTGTAAGATGGAATGGTTAGCATTAGTATTATTTTTAAATATAAATTATAATTAATTTGTAAAAATTTCCGTCTGTTAGCTAAAAAGTTAATCAATGATTTAATTTTCAGAAATTTTCGAAAAAACCTTTTACAACCAAATCTATTTATTTTTATATACGGTATTGGTACCTTGCACTGGAACTTGTTACAAACATGTAGTATGCAAACACTAACATTGGTGATTGTGCGGGAAATACCCTAATGAAACAAGTTTTTAAGGAGAAGGGAGCGGTGAAAGGAGCGATGAAAAGAGGGCGGAAAAGATAAAGATCTAAAAAGACCTAAAGTTTACCTAAACTTTTAATAAAAACATATGAAAAACTATTGTATATAATTAATAATAAATTAAAATGCAATAAACTAAGCGGTAAAACATAAATTTCATTAATAAAATGTATATCTTCCTTTAAATTCAACTCCTGGATTACTCTCCCTTTTCATTTTTAAATAAAGAAATCGATATGCAGCGTTCGTTAATTTAATTTCTGTCGGTTTTGGTGAGTTATTTCGACAAGAAATAACTTGGTTTTATTGACTTCTGTAGTTATATTTTTTATATTTTTACATGTAATTCTCAGCTAAATTGTTTAAAACAGACATTTTCGAATAAACACTGGATACACAATGAATATAATGTCACATTAAAAAATGCTATAGGTAAAATACTCCTAGCTGAGAATGTAGGCGTGGTTTAATTTTCGCCTTTTTTTTAAAAAAAACGCATCATTTTATCTGTTTTTAATAAAAACTTAAAAAAATTCATTGCTAATATAAGATTATTTTATATTAATTGGTTTTAGTGTACAAAAGTCTATTGTATATGTATGCATTTGTTAATCAACGCTTCTATTTTTGTTTAAATTTTGTTTTGTTATACGTTTAAAATCGATTTTGGCTAAGATTAATTAGTGGCAACTTGACATTTAACATTGCCGTGAAATACTTGCTGCCGTCTATTTTAACGGTGCAGTGTAAAATGAATCATTTCAACTTGTTTCCGGCCAGTGGTCCCCACGCGCAAAAGAGGGCATGTGTACTGTGAAATTTCATACATACTCGTGAAATTGCAAACTCATTTTGTATTTTACAACCTGAAGTAAAGTTGGGAGCGTGCCCATACACGATTTCTGCTACCATTACGTTGATTAGTCGATTTAGAAGACGAAAAACAATTCTGAGCGATTATTGGAGTATAAATACAAAAAGGCGAGAGTCGCAGCTACGACGATTTTACCTATAGTGGCTTTGTTTTTCGCTTTTCAAAATATTTGCATTAATTACGGTACTTTTTGCACAGTCTGCAATGCTAGTGTTTGATATACTTTATATATATTACAAGTTTTAGTCCAAGGTGTCTATTTTTTACACAATGGTGTTTATAAAAATTAAGAAGTTTTAATTTAAATCAACAATTTAAATTATGAAGGGCTAACAAATGCATCAAAAATTATAATGATAATAAAAATCATAATGATGATGGCAAAAATAGTTTATGTAAATTCATACGTTCTTTAGAGATTATGAGAAGTGTGCCTTGTTTCGAAAGATTGATTCGACTACCCAAATCTGATATCGAGGGGTCGTGTTACACTACTTGCTGTGAAGAAGTTTGTTAAATAAAATATTGTAATGTCTTTAATTTGATAATAATAATATTCATTAACACAAATGGATATCCTTCCAATTTTTGTGATTATATGAGGAAAAAATTTAATTTCGTTCGCACACAAAAACATTGAAGGGTTTTTATCCAAAAAAATTATCCTTTGATCCGTTTTCAATGTCTTTTACTGGGATTTTTTTAATTTTTGAGAGTGTGTTCACAGTAATTAAATTTAAATTCTAGTGAAGCCTCGGCAGTTTTGAAATGTGGGGGGAGGGTAGGTATCTTCACTCCACGTCAGGATTTTAAGGACCCCCAAAATGTCATATAGTATTCGTGATCACGTCACATTATGCTTTATTCTGTGAAGATTAAAAATACCCAGCCAATACGCACAACTTATGTAAAAAATCGGTATTCTCACCGACTTCGTTCAGTAATTACGTAAATATTTCTTAGCAAACATTAGGAGTTTTATTATTTAGCAAGAAAAAAGGCATTTTAAACAAATCCACGATGGTCAGAAACCTCCCTTTTAAACGAACGTTGTTCAAGGTTAGAAAACTCCACAGAATTAGAACACTCGCAAACCTGTGCACGGTTTGGAAATTCCCCCTAGTGACTGTGTTCCCCCTCTCGTTTTATTGCCCCCTGCCAAAAATGAAAAAATACCGAAAAATTAGGTCGCCATTTTTGACCTAATATGACCTAATATCATTGCGATTTTTTTGCGGTTTTTAGCCTATTTTAATGCCTTTTAAGCCATTTAAACCTATTTTTGCTTAAATTTCGCTTTTTTTGTCCTTTTTTATTTTTTCTTTCTTTTTTTCCTACGCTTGTTCCCCCGTTTTATTGCTCCCCCCGTTTCAAAAAAAATACCCTTTCCTCCCCTCATTTTGAAATTGCCCCACCCAATAAAACCCAGGGGGAGGGGTAGATATATTTTATTTATAAACGCGACGATATTGTAAGCGTCAGAGATCCGTAGGAATATTGTGGATTTATTGACCAGAGGATATGACAACCGCTTTAAAGTATTTGTTTGACATGGAAACAAAATAAACTGAAATTTGTTGTATTTTTTAAATGAAAATGTTAAAATAAAAAATAAGCTAAATAGCGGTGTGATATACTAATGTATCTATGCTTAAATTCAAAATATTTTTAAATAAAAAATCATGATTTTAATTATTATTTAGTTCAAACAAAAAACAAAAAAACAATTTTAAACAATAAGGCATAGTTCACACCTCAGTGACAAGTAACAACACGTTCCGCATACGTTTTCACCATTACGTTGTCACTTGTTGCTGCGGTGTGATTGCGTTTCCTCTTGTCACCTATCACTTGTCACTCCCGTGTAAACGGGTTTTGATTTTATTGCGTTTTTAGTTTTGTAATAGGATTGATGCTTAAGTTTGCTCAAGGTACGAGCTTTTAAGGAGTAGTCTTACTAATAGTTAAGTTTTAAAAAAAATCACTTATAGCAGGTTAAATAAGATTTAAAATATTTTTCTTGCTAACAGATATTTGAACCAATAAAAATTGTCGAGATATTGCTGTTGCAAATCACTAAAAACACAGAAAGGCCCAGTTAAAACCCGTTTTTTGGACTAAAGTTTGCAGAAGATAATTTGCAATGGCAAAATAATTTGCATTGAATTTTATTGTTAGGAATAATAGTTTTCACTCGTTTTTGAGGATTCTTAATAAATAAATTTTGAGTTTTTGGGTTAATTCCTCAATAAAACAAAACTCCAATGTTATGTAAAACAGCTTTACTTGATCGACGTTTCGAAGCTCCTCGGCTGTTTTGCCAGGATCTGAAACAGATATTCTGTTGTAATGATGAATAAATGTGGGTAAAACATTGCGATATTTTTGATGTTCTACCCACATTTATACATCATTACAACAGAATATCTGTTTTAGATCTTGACAAAAGAGCACGAGAAGCTTCGAAACGTCAATCAATTAAAGCTGGTTTAACATCAGAGCTTTGTTTTATTGAGGAATTAACCCAACAACACATAATTTATTTATTGCTAAGAACTTTGACCCCTAAAAATATATGAGAATTAATCACCAAAAACAAAAACTACGCCATTTTTGTGTTTTGGAAATTAAAGTTTCAAATTTGTATTGTTGAATTGATTCATTATTTTATGCAAATTTTATTTATTAAAAATAGTTTTTAAGTAAAAAAAACTTTTGGATTGCAGTATCTCGACTAGTTTTTATTTTTTAATCAGTAAAATTTAGATAATTCTAGAACCTTGTAACTTTTCTAGGAATTTCTTTTACTCATACATACATTAAAAAACTTTTTAATAATTTCAGCATCTGGAGGAATGCAACGACCACGCCATTGATCTTTATTTTCAAGCTTACGACTGGATTCTTAACGAGATTCGATCTAGAGACGAATTCTTCGGACTAAGCGTACTTCTGCAAAAATTATGCGGGTATTTAACCCTTTCTGATTTTTGAGAGGCCAAAAAGCGCGTCTAAAACGCAGATGGGGAAGCGCGCCAACGCTGCTCAATGTTGAACTCGGCGTCTGGACGAAGCTCCGACGCTTCTAGTCGTCCTTTATACACAGAGCAACCGGACGCGTTATGCACTTCGCGTCTGAGCAGCCATACTAATGGACAAAGGGTTGAGGTTGTGGCGCAGTGGCAGAACTGTCATCTTACGTACGTTCTGCCAGATAGAGTCCTAACTAACACGCGCTAAACTGTAGTAATATTGTTATGATCTTGTTATATGTAATATTTGGTTGCAAAGTTAGCACTGAGCAATCGTTCTTGCGTATTTTGTTTTGAGCGAAATAAATAAAATTTAGTAATTTAATTAATATGATCTTCAGTTTTAGAAATATTTTTCCCTGAGAAATATTGATATATTTAAACTTTTTTTATTCTACATAGATTTTCAATGTATTTACACCTCGTACAAAAGAAACACAAATAAAGTATTCCACACACTAAAAACTATCCTATACAAAAAACACCAGAATTAATGCAATCTTTTTTGTAATTTAAAAATGCTGATGAAAAATAGGTGGATAAAAAACAAACGTAAAAATACCCCAAGAATATTTTAAGGCAAAGCAGCTTCTGGTAAAAAAAAACTAAAATATAATATAAAATTAATTTCATCATTTGATAAACACAAAATAAAATTTAAAATCAATCATAAAACGTAAATATTGTTTTTAATTAGACTCTTGCATTTCATTTTTGAAAAATATCAATATACAGTGGTCTTCATACAGTGCAAAGTTTTTTGGTTTTTTTTCCACTTTTTTAAACCGTTTTGTAAAATTTCCTAAATACTCAAATCTGTACTAAAAATAAAAATTTAATGTAAAATAAATGTAAAATAAAAATATAATATTTGCTTTTGTGAAAATGCAAATACGTATAATTTTATTATTAATTGCTGGTGATACCAAAAATATATAATGTACCGAAAAATGTGCAACTCCCAAATAAAAAGTACGGAAAAGTAGGCCATTATAATGAGCCTCTCTATTTGAATGGTACCCTCGATTATAATGGCATACTAATCATTTTAAATCGGGGAATTAAAGTGGAGAGGAAGCCATTATAATAGCCATTTATTGATTTAATTTCACTTCATATATACTCATATACTCACTTCATATATATACTCATATACTCACTTCATATACTCACAAATGTAATACTGTCCGGGCTGCATAAGTTTTACCGTGTTGGACAGTATTAAACCGACAGGTAAAAACTTGTGCGGCCCGGACAGTATTACACATGTGAGTATATATGAAGTGAAATTAAATCAATAAATGTCTATTAAATGGCTTCCTCTCCATTTTAACTTGGCGAATTAAAATGACTACTATGCCATTATAATGGAGGGTGCAATTTAAATGGAGAGGCTCATTATAATGGCCTACTTTGACTAACTTTCTTATATAGGAGTTGCACATTTTTTGGAATATTATATATTTTTGGTGATACTATTCATTTGACAAATTGTTTTTTAAACATTTTGTATTTTCAATATTGGTTTTTGTATACTAAATATAGGTAGGTAAGTCGTGTACTTTACCTTTATTCGCCCTTCATTAGATAGTTTTTTTAGTATTTTTATTTCTTTTATTGACACAATAGTACCGTATTTCTAACTAAAAATAAATTTATTCTTTTCTAAGAGATAAACGACGATTAATGAATAGAAATAACCCGCTTATATTATTTTTTGTAGAAATATTTACATTTTCATTTGTATACGGTTTTAAATAGTCATTTTCAACGTCCAGAATCAGTGTGACGTAATGAAAAATTAACCATATGTTTGCCGTTTCCTTTAAATATACACAAGATATTACGATAAGGTGAGAACATAGTCACCCTACCTAAGGTAGAAAGACACACAATAGGAAATTTTTATTAGTTACAGTTGAATTCTCAACTTTTGTTGATTCTGATTGATGCTAAATGGGCTCTTGTTCCCACAGTTAATATGGCCCATGTGAACAAAAACGCCCCAAACTAGGTCTGCCGGATTTTACTTGGGGTTTTGTTAATTTTGCTGGTTACATTTCTTAGTTTTATTAGCTTTGTTGGTTTTGTTAAGCTGGTTGACCTTGTAAACTTTATTTGTTTTGTTAACCTAGTTGACCTTGTTTACTTTGTTCGTTTTGTTGGAAATCTTAACCTAGTTGACCTTGTTGACCTAGTTGACCTTGTTTACCTTGTTCGTTTTGTTGGATATGTTAACCTAGTTGACCTTGTTTACCTTGTTTGTTTTTTTTTCTAGTTGGATTTCTTAACCAAGTTGACCGAGTTGACCTTGTTAACCTTGTTTACTGAGAAACCTGAGCCTGAACCTAAGAATAACCTTACCTAGCCTAAGCCAACTCGGTCAACTAGGGCAACAAGTTCAATTTGGTCAACTAGGTAAACAAGTTCAACAAGGTTAACAAGGTCAACAAGATTAACAAGGTCAACAAGGTACACTGGGTCATCTCAGTCAACTTGGTCAACTAGGTAAACAAGTTCAACAAGGTCAACAAGGTCAAAAAGGTCAACAAGGTCAACTCTGTAAACTCCGTTACCTCAGTCAACTCCATCAGTTGGTAAACAAGACTAACAAGGTCAACTCAGTCAACAAGGTCAACTTGTTAAAAAATCAACTAGGTAAACAAAACTTGGCCCATGTGAACAAACCCTCCCCCCCAAACTAGGTTTCAGAAAAAAGTGAACCGAGTTAAAAGCAACTAGGTACCTAGTCCAAAGTTTTGTTCACCTAGTTGACCTTGTTTACCTGGTTGACCGAGTGTACCTTGTTGACCTAGTTGACCGTGTTAACCTTGTTTACACCTAGTGTACCGAGTTGACCTTGTTCACATAGTTGACCTTGTTCACCTAGTCGGACTTGTTGACCGAGTTGATCTTGTTAACCTAGTTGACGCGTTGACTTTGTTGACCTAGTTGGCCAAGTTGACCTTGTTTACCTTGTTAGTCCTGTTGGGAACAAAAATACATACGCACACACACACACACACAAACACACACACACACACACACACACACACACACCCACAAACACACAAACACACACACAACATACACACACACACACACACATATATACACACACACACACATACACACGCACGCGTGCGTGCGCACACACACACACACACACATACACACACATACACACACACGCGAACACACACACACACACACACACACACACACACACACACACACACACACACACACACACACACACACACACACACACACACACACACACACACACACACACACACACACACACACACACACACACACACACACACACACACACACACACACACACACACACACACACACACACACACACACACACACACACACACACACACACACACACACACACACACACACACACACACACACACACACACACACACACACACACACACACACACACACACACACACACACACACACACACACACACACACACACACACACACACACACACACACACACACACACACACGCGCGCGCGCGCACACACACACACACACATACATACACACACACACACACACACAAACACACACACACACACACTCACACACACACACACACAGCTTATGCTTGGTCATTAGGCTTAGGTGTGGCCTTAGGCTTAGGTTTAGACTTAGGCTTAGGCTTAGACCTAGGCCTTAGGCTTAGGCTTAGGCTTAGGCTTAGGCTAAGACTTAGGCTTAGGCTTTCTTAGATTTAGGCTTAGGCCTTAGCCTCAGGTTAGGCTTAGCCTTAGGCGTAGGCTAAGGCATAGGCTTAGGTTAGGCTTAGGCCTTAGCCTTAGGCTTAGGCTTAGCCTTAGCAATAGCATAGGCTTAGGTCTCTCCAGACAGTTCTGTTAAGTATGGAAAATTGGAAAATCAAATTTTGGACCCTTAAAATTATTCACAGCTCAGTATTTATTAAAAATATACTTCTAGTAAAAAGGAACTGTTACCCTTTTTCATGTTCGTAAAAACCAATGGAAATATTTTTGTATTTATGGTTTAATATACAATTTTTGGTGAAAAATAGGGATTAATTTCTTCAAAATTTTGACAATAAAAGTCACTGCGCACTTTCAGGCCAAAGCCTTAATCGCTTTTGCTCAACGTAATTGTGTCTTTTTTGTGTGTAATTGGTTACTAACACCTACGCCGCAACGCGGTCAGTTACTTTTCTAATTTAGCAGTGTAATTTTAGTTGTGTAATTTAATGTAATAGTAGTGTAATGTTCTAATAAACCACTCAGTGTAAAATTCGTAAACAAACATTTAGGCGTCTGCGCTATCCTTTGCATAATAATCGTTCAGAAACTACAAAAACATCCTGACTTTAACACGAGACATAACATATTACCATATCTAAATAATCTTACACGACACAAAGCCAGCACGGTGGTTTCCCCCATTTGCCAATATCTCTTGTTTTTAAAAAAGGGTAAAAATACGCTAGTATTTTTAATGTTTTGCAAAAGGAATAAACTCAGGTTTAGAAATTACTGACTATTCTAAAATGTTCGGTTTTCGCTTTTTCAAATCAAAGTTGAGACCTTGGTGCAAGTTTTTGTGGAGTTTAACTGTGAGTTAAGTTCACTATTCAACCTTAAGTTTTAAACCCGTTACATCTGGGTTTCACTGCAGTAATTAAATAGCACTTGAGGTTAAGCCTACGATTGGAATATATAAAAATCCAAGTTTATACTGATTTCTGCAGAATATTTGAAGGGGTCTGAAATAACAGTCCTAACTTTCAGTCTTCGGTTTTTCAACCGTTTTGTTAATGTTCCAAGGGCAATATTTGCCCCTTTCTTAAATCATCCCACCGCTGTTCTGAAAGAGACTGTCCTTTCATTTCTGTAACTTTTTGCAGAAGAATTTTCTAATAAATTCCTCCGAAACAGCTTTCTCTTGTTGTACTGGACGCGGTAATGTTCCGTAGCGTAAATGCTACCTCCATCATTCAACGCCTTCTGTTCAACAACCGAAAGCTGTATTCTTTTGTTTCTTACTTGGTATTTTTGAAAAAAGCTGAAAAACATCAGCTTTGCTACTTTCCGTTTTGCACCCAACACGTTAATGCTTTGCAGCGTAAGTATAGTCTCTACTAGTTAACGTCTACCGTTTGACAAGAGAAGAAACTGTAACAATGAATCTTTTTGTTCATTTTTTGTTGGGGCTGAAGCATTCAGCCTTTTTCATTTTTCGTACCCGACACGGTAAGGTTTCATTCCGGCCTTAAGTATTTTTGGGTAATTAATTCTCCATGACTTTGGAATCAACGACCTCTTTGAAAAAATTTGTATTCATTAAATTTTTGTAAGAGCTGAAAACTTAAGCTCCCCTTCTCTCCTCTCTTCACACCCAACATGGTTGTGTTTCACCGTGATTACCTCATATAGTTAACAGTATGCAATACAATTGTCTTCATCATCAAAATCAAACATAAATAACCATTTTTGTGCGAGCCGATAGCTTTATCTGCTCCAACTTCCGCTAACCCATTATTTTGCTGTTTCAAATTATTCAAATAGGTAACAGCTAATCAGCTCTTGAATTCCACGACCAAGTCGCTCTTTGGTTGCAACATACATCGATAACATTTTGACCGGTTGACCAAAACTCAACCACACTTTTTGCACTCGTAGGGTTAATGTTCCACATTGACCCAATATTTGCCAAAGCTAAATCAATTTACAAAGCGGCCACTTTTACAATTTACAATTCTATCAGTTCATTATTTTGCACTCTCGCATTCTTTTAATTTTTGAGCACTGGAGTTAATCTCCGGCAATTGAAACCACTACCCTATTCCCCCACCACCATGACCTGACTTGAGCCCAAGGTTAAGAAGGTGTGTTGTGTATTACCCTACGCAAAGGTTAAACTAATATTACATGCCATTTTCCACTATTATATAACTGGGCTATTTTTTCAGGAAAAACGCTGTATGTTTTGAGGACAAAGAAGGGAAGTACCATGTGTAGCGTGCGGCAACCTCTCAATACCGGCTTGACCTTTGTCTGCCCGTTACATAAGCAAGGTCAACTAGGTCAACTAGGCTAACAAATCAAACAAACCCAACAAGGTCAACAAAGTGAACTATGCTAACAAATCCAACTAGATTTGAAAAAAATAAACCAGGTCAACTAGTCCAACAAATCCAACTAGGCTAAAAAAATGAACAAGGTAAACAGGGTCAACTTGGTCAACTAGGTTAACAAGGTTAACTAGGCTAACAAATCCAACTAGGCTAAAAAAACAAGGTGAACTCGGTTAACAAATCCAACAAAAAAAAACAAGGTAAACAAGGTCTATACTAGGTCAACAAGGCTAACAAATCCAACTAGGTTACAAAACAAACAAGGTCAACTCGGTCAACTAGGTTAAAAATTCCAACAAAACAAACAAGGTTAACAAGGTCAACTAGGTCAACAAGGTCAACTAGGCTAACAAATCCAACAAAACAAACAAGGTAAACAAGGTCAACTAGGTCAACTAGGTCAACTAGGTCAACAAGGTCAACTAGGCTAACAAATCTAACTAGGCTAAAAAAATGAACAAGTTAAACAAGGTCAACTAGGTTAACAAAACCAAAAATATAAACAAGGTCAACTAGTTCAACTAGACTAACAAATTCAACTAGGCTAAAAAAACAAACAAGTTAAACAAGGTCAACTAGGTCAACTAGATTAACAAATCTAAAAAAATGAACAAGGTCAACAAGATTAACAAAACCAACTAGCATAACAAAACCCACACAACGAAGGAATTAAGAAAGGTCAACTAGGTTAACAAATCTAAGAAAGTCAACAAAACCAAAAAAGCAACAAAAACCAAGAAATTAAAGTTGCAACAAATTTAACAAAACTAAAAAAAACAAGTACAATTAAAAACCACAAATAAAACCGAGTTGCCATAGTATGGGGGGTTGTTTACTTGGGACCAAAACTTGGTACTTAGGTACCTAGTTATTTTTAACTCGGTCCACTTTTTTTTAAACCTGGAGGTTTTGTTCACATGGACCCTTAATATCGCAAACCTGTCTTACTTCTTATTGTAAAACAAATCCTATTTTGGGTTTGACAATGTTTTATCAATTACTTAGTAAATTATTGTCAACATATGAGTAGATAATATTGTTTTCAAATTTCATAAAAAGCTTTGGTATTTTTAATACTAAATTTAATTTAGGTTTATTGACTGCAAACTTCACTGTAGTGAAATGCCAATATTCAGTTATTGTTCACCTGAGGCTGTGTATATTCTTAGCGAATTCGCGGGTAAACCTTTCTTTTTCATTACTTCAATGTTTTTAGACTTTATTTAGTTTATTAATAGAACTAAATGGATTTATAACTTTACCAATTTTCGCGGTGTTCTTAAAAAGTGAATCTTCCTAATTTTAAACGTGACTTGCTAACTCATTTTTATAACTTAAATTGTTATGAAAACGACAATATTTTAAAAAGGAGTCAACGACGTGTTCTTTAAAGATTTAGGGTCGATGGAGCCGTGAGAACTTAGAGCTGAAACTTGGAGCCAAAAATAGGGAACTTAAGTGACTAAAGGGGGAACTTGAAGCCTTAAGTTGGGAACTTAAAGCCGAAAGTAAAAATCACTAAAATCTAAAACCTAAATGAAGCTTAAGCCCAAACCAGTTATTTTTATAAGGGCTCCTGTTCGCGGCTCCAAGTTCCCAAAATTTTCTGACGGCTTAAAGTTTCCTAGTATATGGCTCTAAAAACCATGTACCATTTTTAAACAATAGGTAACTTGAAAGTTCTAAAAGTAAAACAAAAACTTAAAAAACTATAGTTTTTTTCTATCAATCTATCGATTTTTCTTTAAGAACGCGCAACATAAGAGTATATGTAAGATCGCAATATAAAAACCACACCGATTTTACGGTTAAAAATCTCAGAAAAAAAGTAAGAAGGGGAGGGAGGTTAGCAAAACAAGAAGCGTTCTAGACGGTTCAGACTTAGTTTTAACAAAAACAATATATAATCTTTTCTTATTTCATAAATCGAAAAACTTACCATGTGTTGTCACCATATTGAATAAAAATTGTTTGCCAACGTTCTTGTATTTAAAATCTAATTAAAGAGTCAATTTTCTGATAGAGCTCCAACTTAACTTTTTTGTGGCTCCAATTTTTCACATATTTGAACTGAATACAGATAAAATAATATAGCAATTGCATAAAAATAATGCTGTTTTAAAAAATATATAATGCGAAGTGAAGGCAAGCACTAAAAGACACCTACCACACCTACTACACCTACTACACCGACCGACCAACCGAGGGGTGAAACTCCTCTGGTTTCTAAAAATTTCCCTAAGCAACCTAAGCAAAACCTTAAAATCAAGCTAAATTTAATGTTTTGTTTGATTTTGAGGTTTTGCTTAGGTTGCTTAGGTCGGTCGGTGTAGTAGGTGTAGTAGGTGTGGTAGGTGTCTTTTAGTGCTTGCCGAAGTGAATATATGCGCGGAATCGTACCATGCGTTCGCAATCATTCAGGCTTGCGCAGTTTGACTATGAACAATTAATATAAATTAATAAAATAGTATATAGGTTTAAAAAAAGGGTTCCATGTTCCCTGTACCTTGTGGATATGTTTTTTAGGTAACTTAATTAAATACTACTCTACCAACATTTTTAATATTCCATATATTCGATGTATTCCATGTATATTTTAGGGACTCCCTTTGTTGCACTGGACGCTCGAATGAAAATGCTGGGAGCTTACGAGTACTGGCCAGACTCTTGTCGCTGGCTGGCTAGAAGAGATGGAAACAGTATTTGTGCTAAATTTATTTTCACTATTTTTCTGGTACACATTTTATTCTTTAGCAATAAACTTTTTTTATATTTGCCTAATACATATTATTACTAATATAATAGTGGAAAAAATAAACAATATTTATCTCTTAATTAATGAGCAGAGAGATAAAATCAGTGACGTTTAGCATTTAGCGACAATGAGCTTCATTGACCAAAACAACAGCTTTAAATAAAAATATTCACATTATTAAAGTTTGAAACATATACTAAGCAAAAACTTTTTTAAACAAGGAGTAGGCAGAAAAAAATAAATTGAAGTTTTTTCGCATTATTTTGAATTGAATTTCAGGTTGGAAACGAAATACGGTTTTATAATAGCTTGTAAAAAAATAAACAAGAAATTTTATTATTTTAAAATGAGCATTTTTGATTATTTTTTTAATTTATATGAACGGATGGGTAACGACCGATAAAATCGACAAATATAGCAGAAATACAATTATCCTCTTATCGATTCTTTTATTGGTAAAACAAAAATTTTAAACTTTAAATTTTAAATTTTGTAAACATATTTTTGCACTAACTATAGACTGTCAATTTTTTAAAACACTATATGACAACATATTATATTCGATAAATATGAGAAGTATGTGAGTAAATTTTAATAGAAATTGTCTCAAAACTCTTTAAAATTTTTATCGCAATAATTTATTCTATCCACCAATTGTTTATTATGGTAAGCTTTACCAATGAATTTTTTAAAATTATTTTGAAGAAAAATAAAAATTTCAGTACAAGAACGGTAGTAAAAAAATTACCAGATAAACGAAATGGCATTGTTTTATTGGACAAAGATGATTATATTCAAAAAATGGACATAATTTTACAGGATCAAGCCAAATTCAAACTGGAAAAAACGGGCTTATTTAACACTGTACTCAATTTTGAACTTAAAGTCAGAAAATTTTTGTTTGGGCTATTTAAATCAGATTTTATTTGTCAAGCGCAATATTATCAATTAGTTCCTACCGGTTCCAGACCATGCGTCCTGTACGGCCTTCCAAAAGTCCACGATATGGCGTTCCATTACGACCTATTTTTTCAGCTTACAACTCTGCCTATGACGTCCTTGCCCAATGGCTTGTTCCTATTTTATCACCACTAACCACCAATCAATTTACAGTAAAAGAAGTTTTTCTTTTGCAGCAAAAGTTCAAAGTTTTCCTATTAACACCGGTTTTATGGCTTCTTTTGATGTAACCTCATTATTCACCAATGTGCCTATAAACGAAGTGGTCGAAATGGTTATTTCAAACTATGATGCTTTACAAAATCGTCCACTTTCAAAAACTGGCCTAAAAAATGCGCTTTTGCTCTGCACAACCAATACGCCTTTTTTATTTAACAACAACGTTTACCGCCAAATCGACGGCTTGGCTATGGGTTCTGCTCTCGGACCTTCGCTTGCTAACATAATTTTGTCACAGCTAGAAACTGTGTGGTTAAAAAAATGTCCGTCAAAAAAAAAATTTTCGTCCCCTAATTTATCGTCGATACGTTGACGATACTTTTCTTGTTTTTAAAAAACCAGAGCATTGCTATAAATTTCTTGATTATTTAAATAAGAAGCATCATGCAATCGCTTTTACAAATGAAATAGAACACGACAACTACCTTTTTTTCTGAACGTCCGAGTGGCTCGCAACACTAACAAAACATCTACAAATACACACAGAAAATCAACTTTTACAGGCCTTTTTTACAAACTTTAGCAGTTTCATACCTTCTGAATACAAAAACAATCTCATCATGTGTTTACTCGACCGTTCTTACAATATTTGTTCCGACTACAAACTGTTTCACGACGAAATTGTTAATTTAAAATATTTATTTACAAAAGCGGCTACCCAATCAAACTAATTGAAAATCTGGTAATGATTGAGTTTTTGGAAACAAAAATTTAAATGTCACTGTAACAGTTAAAACAAAGACTTTAAAACTTTTTATTAATTCCATAAGACGTTTCGGCTTCGAACAGATGCCATTATTAGTTTCTAAAATAAGTTATAAATTATAATAAGTTCAAGTATAGTATTAAATAAATAAATATCCATAAATAATATATGAAACACGAGATAGAAAACATTACAGTACAGTTACAATCAATAGATATCTAAAAAAGACATAATTAAGTGTAAAAAAAGATGTTTTAAGCAAAAAAGGAATTTTTATGAAATAAGACTTAAGTTTGTAAAAAAAAATTTATAAAAAAAAGAAACTTTGAAAAAAAAAACAGCTTTTAAAATGGCTAAAGTATAAAAAACAACTAAATTGTAAAACATGGAATATAAATATAAAAACTGTATAAAATTACATAAAAATATTTTAAAAGATTTTTAGAAAAATAAAAAAAAAGTTTTAAAAAGCGCAGTAGTAAAATTAAAAGCACAACAATGATAATTGTTTTTGGTCGTTAATTTTGGGTTTGTAAAATTGAATACAGAGACTTTCTTTGATTTTTAATGCGAATTCATTGTCGGCTGAAGTTACTATAGAAAAATCGCGAAAATTGGGGGCCCTAGTTTGTTAAGCACAATTTAAGGCATTGTCTTGAATTAAAGAATGACGAGAAGTATTCAACGGTTTTCCAGAAAGATAAGATATCCTCGTGTGCTCTGAATTTCTAAATCATATGTATCAAGTTGTTTCGCCAAAGTACACGGCTTTACAAGCGTGACAACGAAATTTGTATACACCGTTAGATTTCATAGCAAACGGGATCCTATCCTTGTAAGGAAAAAAGTTGTTCATTCTACAAGAAATACAAAAGACAACACGCGAATCAATTTGTGGAAAATTTTGTCGAAAAAGTTTGTTTAGACGAAGTTTAACCCGCTTAGAGTAATTGCCAATATATGGAAGTGTTATTATGACCGGAAAACGCATTACACTAGGTATTTTGTCTTTATATATATAAATATTGTCTGCCAGTAAAACAATGGCTAACAGACTGCCCTGCGGACTTTTAACCTGTATTTTTTCGACGCTATGTGGACGACTGCTTGGCAATTTTCAGAGACGATTCGCACGCTGACTTTTTTTAAACTATCTTAATTTAAAACATTAAAATATAAATTTTACCTTAGAATCGGAAAATTCGCATTCGTTGCCATTTTCAGACATTCTTATTTCAAAACAAAACAACAGTTTTACTACTTCAATTTATCGAAAACCTTGTTTTAGCGGCTTTTACTCCAATTTTGAAAGTTTTATGCCTTCTTGCTATAAGTTAGGCCTTATATACTTTTTCGAACATATCAACTATCTAGCAGTTTCATATCTTTTCACCAGGACTTAGCCGTTTTAAAAACACATTTACCGAAAAATTCATATCCTTTTAGTCTTATTGATTCCTGTATTAAACGTTTTTTAGACAATATTTATATCCGTAAAGACAAAATACCTAGTGTAATGCGTTTGCCGGTCATAATAACACTCCCATATATTGGCAATTACTCTAATGTGGTTAAACTTCGTCTATACAAACTTTTTCGACAACATTTTCCACAAATTGATTTGCGTGTTGTCTTCTGTATTTCTCGTAGAATGAACAACTTTTTTCCTTACAAAGATAGGATCCCGTTTTCTATGAAATCTAACGTTGTATACAAATTTCGTTGTCACGTTTGTAAAGCTGTGTACTTTGGCGAAACAACTCGCCACATATCAGTTAGAATTTTAGAGCACACGAGGATATTATATCTTTCTGGAAAACCGTTGAATACTTCTCGTCATTCTTCAATTAAAGATCATGCCTTAAATTGTACTTTACAAACTAGGGCCCCCAATTTTCGCGATTTTTCTATAGTAACTTCAGCCGACAATGAATTCGCATTAAAAATCAAAGAAAGTCTCTGTATTCAATTTTACAAACCCAAAATTAACGACCAAAAACAATTATCATTGTCGTGCTTGAAATTTTACTACTGCGTTTTTTAAAATTTTTTTTTTAATTTTTCTAAAAATCTTTTAAAATATTTCTATTTAATTTTATACAATTTTTATATTTATATTCTATGTTTTAGAATTTAGTTGTTTTTTATACTTTAGCCATTTTAAAAGCTGTTTTTTTTTTCAAAGTTCCTTTTTTTATAAACTTATTTTAATAAAAAAGAAAGTAAAAAAAAAATTTGGGGAAGAACGGAAAAAAACCCAACACCTTTTTGCTATAACAATAATATAAAATAAAATTATTAACCGCGCAAATAATCATCATATATGAAATAAAAGACAGTACTTTAAACGCGCTTATAACTTAAATTTTAACATGTGATGAAAAAATACGTTTCGCCCCTAAATTCGGACGCATTTTTTCATCCCCAGTAACCTGAGGTGAAAGCGGGGCTCATCAGCGAATACAGACACCTCAGTTTAAAGGGTAACGCGCATCTACACAATTACAAAAAATTTTTTTACACGCGAATTATTATTAAATTAAATTAAAATTAAATTAAAATTAAACTAAAATTAAAATTAAGCACACTTTTACCTGCATCCTTCTTCTTACCTATCGGTCTTTTAACTGCTCCTAGGTTGTAGATCTTGTTAAGCGACTTCCGATATCAATTGTATTCCAAATATACTAAAAAAATTAATGTTATATAAAGATAAATTTAAATTTACACTTATATTAATTTACCTAAAAAACCGATAAAAACTTCTCGTAAGGAGAAACAAAAAACAGATGTTTTGTGTAAAAAACGGTATAAAAACTTTGATATACAGAAATTTGCATACAAATTTGACACACTGATACTGGAGTTCGAATATAAAATAAAAGTAGCTTAAATAACTAGATTAACCCAAAGTAATAAATTTATTACACAATGTACTAATTAATTAATAATATATAAACAATCATGGAGCTATAGCTGCATGAAGAGACAAAAGCAACTACTTAGCAAAAGCTAAGCAGAGTTATATGTTGAAAATTAAAAACATTTAAAAAATTTTTGAAAAAATATACATTATGGAAAAATTAAATTGACTGGATATGTTTACATAATGCAAAACAAAAAAAAAAATTTACTTAACTTTAATAAATTTATTAATTGTGTAACATTTACTTAATTTAGCTAAATTTAATTGATTAAAGAAAATTAATAAATTACCTAATGTATTGATATAAAAATTTTTTATAAGTTTTTGTATTATAAATACCAAATTTAGTAAAAAGAGGTTTGTATTTAACATAGAATCTTTTTAATTGTTCGTAAAGCTCATTTTTATTAAAGCCCAATTGTAAAAAATCCAGGTATAAGGATTGAATTTTGACCAAGAAAAAATCAATTTTACAACAAATGCGCGCAATTCTAACAAGTTCTGTGAAAAACACATTTAAACCTATTTTGCAACTAACATTACTAGATTTTCGAATATACCGAATTACTTTAAATTTAAATTCATCTGTTTTGTTAAATACACTTAAATCAATATTACATTCATTATTAATAACCATTCGAAGATCTAAATAATTGACTGTTTTCTCCGAAATGCTTGTATCGGAAAGCGGCAGGTCATTAGGATAAATATCTTTACATATTTGATAAAAATTATTACAATTAAGGCTAAGCAGATCGTCTATGTATCTAAATGTATATTTAGTTTTAATTCTATTTCTAGCATTGGATTTTAGATAACTAAATTCTATAAAAGATAAGGTAAGATCTGCAATTTGTGGGGAGCTATTTGAACCCATAGGAATACCTGAGCATTGCCAAAATATCTCGTTAGCAAATAAAATATAAGAATTTTTAACAACAAAATTGATTAATACTAATACTTGATCTTTTGTGAAACACAAATTATCTCGAGTTGTATTTATATCTGAATAATAACATTTGTTATAGCTTACAATTATATATTTTTTATTTGCATTACCAAATAGTAAATTAACTAACCCAGTAAGGTTTGCTATTACGGTATCATGAGGTAAGCTAGTATAGAGAGTACTAAAATCGCCACTAAAAATATTCGATACTTTATTTATATTAGAAGTTTTATGAATAATTTCCAACGAATTATTAATAGACCAATATGTTGAACCAATTTTATCTTTTAAAGCCGTGCAATAATTATTAAAATGGTTTCGAAAAAATTTTAGAATTTTACTTAATAAGATTGATATAGTTTTAGTACTGCTCTTACTAGCACCAGAGATGTGTCTAAATTTAATAGGATTTTTATGAAATTTAGGAATACTAAAAAGCAATGGTAAACACATCTGATCTTTATCAATTTCACAACCAAATTGTCTTGTAAATTGCACGTGTTTATCAATAATATTTTCCAAACTACAGTTAAACACTTTTTTATAGACTTTGTTTCCATGAAGATTTAACAGGCTAGTATTTGTGTTAAAATCTATCCCAATTTCATTACAAAGAACTGATGCATAATATTTTTTGCAAATAAAACCAAAATTATTGCTAGCCTTATCAATAGTAGAAACCACAAATTTATCGTGTAATTTTTTCACATGTTTTTTTATAACACTTTCGTCATAAAATCCATCAGGGTAAGAAATATAAAACTGGTTTTTAACACAGAATTTAATGCGATTTGAAATTATTGTACAAGCTTTTTTTCTAAAATTATCAAAATTATCAGTAGTAATTCGAAATTTTTTGTTACAATGCTTTATAAGATTGTCTATACAATTATCAGTGGCTACTTTAACTTCGTCCCAATTAAGAGGTTTAGGTAATCTATATTTAGCGCCAAAACTAAATAATTTTTTTAAAACTGCATTATCAACCAACTGTAGATTACCAGTTACAATATGTTTACTAACCGGGTCGCAAAATTCCGAAAGAACACAATCACAATTAGAATTAAGTAAATTAGATAATTTAACCAGATTAAGATTTTTTAGAAAATTTTTGTGATTGCAAAAATATGTACCAATGCTTGGTAAATACGTGTAAACAATATTAAATTTATCATATTTACTTAAGTTGATAGGTAAACTGGAGATTAGGCTTTTATCTTTAAATAAATTATCGAATTTAATGAGATCTAGCCCTTTATTAACGAATACAGTTTTAACATAAATATTTTTTAATTGAACACCAGACTTAATTTTATTGTTATTTTTATGCCTAAATCTATACGAAGCCATTGCTTTAACACCTAATTTAATCCAATAATCAATTTGAATAGACTCTATTTTGTTTAATATTATTGTAAAATTTTTTAGTGATATAGCATTAAGTGTTTTATAAATATCACAAGGTGCCACCGTATTTTGAGACAAAATGTTAAGTATATTATTAATAATAGTAATATTTATTTTTTTATTAGTGCGTTTCTTTTTATTGCGCGGTTTTCTAGAAACCAAAGAAGGTAATTTTACACAAAAATAAGGGTTATTTT
>JASAMX010030884.1:0-15431 GCA_030248175.1 Microlaimidae sp. YZB2_3 | reverse complement strand
GCAGTCACTAATAACAAACTTTTTTAGAAGGAAAATATTGTTACTTCTTGTTTTTATCAAAGTATTATAAATCAAGTCGTACTCAAATCAAATCAAATATGTCTTTAGTTGTCAGTGAGACGCAAAAGTTACACGAAAACATGTCTAACATTGTGTAAGGATTATATAAATGGCACAAATTCAAACATATGGGGTAACTAACTTAATTTCGGCCACCTTTTTTTATTTTTTTGATTAAGTGTTTTATGGTTTTTCCAACCGACCCAAGATTTGGTCTAAAAATCAAACGATAGCTATTTTTGTTATTCCAGTGCAAAATTTTAAAATTTTTGTTACACTTAAAGATCAGTGGAGGTTTAAATTTTTTTTATAGTGGCCGAAATTAAGACGCGAGCCATTAACTTCGGCCACCTAGAAAAAACTGGCTATAACTATTGCCAAGACGAACAATAAAAATTTTTAAAGATTGGAAATTTATCCTTAGGTATTGTTCTTGCTACATATAATTTAATTTTTTCCCGTTTGCAAATTTTAATAGTTATTAGCAAGACTTAAATAATTATGTCAAAACCTTAAAAAAACAAGTTTTAATAACCTCTATTTTTTGTTGAATTTTTTTGGTTTAAAAAACGTCAAAAAAAGTCAAACGAGCAAAAAAAAATCTTTATAAATACGGTAGTACGATGATATTTGAAAACGGCAAAAAACGGCAGGTTCTTTCACCTCAATTTTAAAGTGACCGAAATTAACGGAATCTTAAAATGCGCAGTCAGTTAAACGCTTTGCAAAGTGATTTTGAAGAAAACATCAAAACATAAAAATTAACAATTTTGCGCCTTAAGTAGAAGTTATTTTAAGGTTATATAGTGCTTCGTTCTCAATTTAATGCAGTGTAAACACAAAGCAAAAATTAGGAAAGTCACAAAAAATTTACTTTTTGCATTAAAATGTTGATAATACAGAATAACACAAATAAAATTTTTTTGCAAAAACCTTTATTTAACATTCATCCAGTTACTTTTGTGCTAGTTCCTTTGTGCTTTAAAAATAAGCCAATTTTCTAACACCCTAAATTGGTGGCCGAAATTAAGGCCCGGCCGAAATTAAGTCAGATACCCTAATTTACAGTATCTTTTTGTTAGTTATACCAAAGTATTTTTTAATTAAAATTTTAAAAGTATAATCAATTGCGTTGTTTTTTTTTAATAAAAATGAAAAACTTTGGCAAAGTAGGGTCTTTTTCCAATTGTTCAAAAATATTTTGTTGCAGAAGTTTACATAGGTATTAAAGGCATAGGCAAAAAACTGTTTAGAGAATGATTTTCAATTATACACAGAATAAAAATTGATTGATTTAACATTATATATGCGCAAAGAATACGTGTATATATAATTCTATTTTTCCTATTTAATTAATCTGGATAGTTTTTACCTCGCAATCCATATTGCACGATTTCACTTAACAGGATCGTTTAATGACTTGCAATTTCGGTTGTCATAGTTGCTTTTGGCGTAACCGCTGTTACCCCAAGAATACTTGAAAACTTTAAACTTAAACTTTAAACTTATCCCTCTCCCCACAAAACTCTGCGGTTTTTCGTTTTCACTTTTCCTTTCGTTTTCTTTTAAAAACTACAATACTTTAAAAACTTTTTTTATTGATCTTGTCGATTTTATGTCTGCTTTTTGATTATATTCCAACAGAGATAGTTCAAGACTGATTTTGAAAAACTTAGGCAACCAAGAACTTACCACGGCCATTCGGCTCTGTTTTCCGTCGGCTTGATGCATTCCAAGTATTGGTCTGAGAGTCCAACGGACAAGGGGACGGTGAAATTGTTCAGCTCGCAAATGTCGCCGACTTTGATTTTCCAAAAGTGCGCTTGTTCATCGTCGTCGTCTTCGATATTGTTTATACTTTTACTCCGCACTAAAAACTTCAAAATTAAACTAGGTTTTTTTTAGAAATTGGGAGATTTAGGGTCGATGGAACGGAAAATTTGGAGCCGAAAACAGGGAACTTGGAGCCGTTAGTTTAGAAATCGTGGCGCAGTGACAGATCGCTCGTCTGGCGTACTAAAGCTTGCAAGATCAATTCCTGTCGGAAACATTCTATACGCTTTTTCGGCCTTATCCGGCTGTAAATGAAATGAATATTTTTTTAAAATTTGGAGCCGAAAAAAATTCACTAAAATCTATACCAAAGTTTAAGTTACTATTTTTACGGCTTCATGTTCCCAAAATTTTCGACAGCTCCATGTTCTTTACTTGTGACCCTGCTTGCGACTCCACAGACACCCTGTAACATTTCGGACGGGATCAAAAGCTGTTGCAAATGCTTTTAATCGAGTATCAGTGATCAAAGAATAAATTACAAATGATGGAATAAAAAAGCGAAAATATAAATTTAACATCAAACTGTATTTATTTATATTCCAAACGATTCTACGTATTTCGAAACCGTTACTTATTTTATTCTTTAAATCCGTATAATTATGTGTTTATAGATAATTTTCCCTAGTACATTATAACTGATTTTTAGCAGTCAAAATCAACATTTTATATGCCATCAACGCAAAGCGTTCGATTTATATGCATGGAGTTTAATAGAGACACTGACAGAAATCGCAATTATGTGTAATTTTTTGTAAAAGACAACAAAGTAAACAATTATGCAACTCAACTACTCCACCAATCGGGTTGCAAACTTTTGCATTTTGGCGATGTTCTATTTAATTATGAGATAAGCTAAAATAAAAATGGTGTGAAATAGTACTATACCCAATCAGGATCCAGTTTGTCAAATTAAAATCGTTAAAACTTTAAAAGCTTTTAACTGTTAGAATGGTTTTGAGCAAGTAATAACGGAAAAATATTTTATTGATAATAGCGACGTTTCGATACAGAAGAAAACAACACTTCGTCAAGTAATTTATTTTTGTGGTGAAAAAAAAATATAAAAATTTCGTTTTTATCTACTTAAAAAATTTAACAGCTATATGATTTAAAAAACCTCTTCCATTGCTGAAAAATTACTGAAAACTCGTCGATTTACGACTTACAGGAAAACTCTATAAGATTTCGAGATTAAAAACAAAAAAATCTTGAATTATGATAGCAACAATAGCTGGGTTCATTTATATAAAAAAACATAATATTTTTTGTTGAAAAACTCTTTCTAGTGATGTTTCTACCTTCTAATATCATGTTCTAGAGATCCTTTCATTTAAAACGGAAGGAGACCCGGAGCTCCAGAGCTCCTTCCCTTACATAACCAATTTTAAGCTATTTGTTTTAAATTAATCTTTAGATTTTTAATCTTTGGATTGTTTTTATTGTTTTAAAAAGAAAGTTTTGAAAAAAAATTAGTTTGCCAAGAAATTTTGACAAAATATCTATTATTTATAAAATTAGTTCAAAAATATGGCGGAGCGCTCCAGGTAACTATTACTGTTATTTATTCATTATTTATCTAGTAATACTATACTTTATATAGCAACATGTTGTTTTACAAAATATTATAAAATATTAAAAACATAAACCATTTGTTTATTTGAAGTACAATTTAAAATAAAAATTTATTTGAAGGAGAACAAGTTTTGCAAGTTTTGTGAAATATAAGAAATTTTCAATGCGTTGCTTGAAATTAATCGCAAATTTTTTTATGTGAAAAAAATTCATTTTAATACTTAATCTAATAAGGTCACGATGGTCCATTGTAAAAAAATAGTTTCTACTGTGTCTGTAATTATTTTTTAAATAATTTTGTGTCTTTTTCTTGTGTTGCTATTTACTATAAACATAAATAATCGCCCGGATACAAAATTCTTTAAAAATTACAAAAATACAAAAAAAAATTTAAAAAGATTAAAAATGAAGGACTAGAATATATATCATATATGCTTATTTATTCGTTATTTTATTAGTTTCTATTTTAAAACTTTGCAGTGAAACAAAGAAATATTCACTACTAGATTTTGCAGATGCAGGGGAATAATACGCGGTTACCAAACAAAAGTTCTAAACCAATTGTTAAATTAATAGCATTTATTTTAAGCCCTGACAAACTAGCATCAAATTAACGTCTCTAGTGCACCGACTTAACTCTTTTATAACAAGGTTATTAAAACAATATATTTCAACTCATAATGATTTATAAAAAATGTATCATTACCGTACCTAGAACTAATTGCAGCAGAAAAACAAGCATAAGTAAGCTAAGTTTCATCATGAGGAGCTTCTTCCAAAACTGTCCGCCACTCCTTGGCCGGTGGAAAGTGAATTATGACCCGACTGGATTCGGGCAACCGATGGACTCACAAAGGATTGACACCGGAGTAGAAGAAAGGAATTGGAGAGCCACCTGAAGAAGCTTGGCAAAGAAGATAATGGAGTTAAAGTATGATTCCAATCGGAATACCGGTTTATATGAAGAAAATCCCTCCGGACCCCGCCCGTTCGCCCACTCGGCGCAGCCCTGGGTTATTTCCCGTCTGAGAACACTGATTGCAACCACAAAAGCAACAAGAGAGACATCTTTTAGCGAGTTTAAAAGAGCAAACAACGGCGGCAAATAGGGCGCAGAGGAGATTTGTCGCGGTAACAGCCAATCAGCGGGCGAGAATTCGGAGTAGGCGGAGCCCCAGATCGGCGGAAAATGCGAATTGAGTTGCGAACGGACTGTGGAAGCGTCCAGTTTAAAATGTTTAACGTGTCGCCTAGGTGTGTGCGGCCCTGTTTGCATAATCCGATAGTTTTTTGTGATGTTTCGGACTGAGAAATGACCAGTCCCGGGTCGTGAGTTATCGCCCCGGATCGCATAATCCATCTCTCGTGTCTCCTCATATCGAACACACTACTCGAGTGGGTGACTCTTGTTCAAAAAATCTCTAACAAAGCCGGATTAAAATAGATTGGGATTGTAATGCTACTCAAAGGCCACCTAAAGTTTGTAATACAATATGTTACTCAAATAATTTCGAATTTGTTAAGAATTTCACTGTGACTTTTATCAACAAAAAAAACACCGTTTTCTAAATGATATATATTTATCGTCGGATATCGTTGCTTAAATATTAAAAGTTTTTAAAACTCATGTTGAATGTAATGCTAAATGCAATCACGCTTGAAGCGTTAAGTGTGAAACATCTGTAAAAAAAACAGTTTAGTACAAAAAAGCCAGACGGCTATTAGAATATAAAAACATAAAGAGCGTGCAAACAAAAACGAGAATTGTTGTTTATAATGTCTGAATATTTTGTGTGGTCAGCTTTTCCTTTACCCTACCTATTATAAGTCTTAAATATTTAAAGTTATGGGTAACATTTATTAGTGTCACAATATCTGGATTCAGCTTGAAAAATTAAACACTTACAAAATTATTTGAGATATATTCAGCTCACATTATACAGGGGCCTAATTTATAAAGATCTTTGCAATTGTAAATTTATAAACGCATTTAATTTCTTCTTATTCTATGAACTAGGCTTGAAAAATCCTCTAAGAATAGAGCAGGAAAAAGGGGCGATTTTTCCCCGGGCGTATGTTTAGACAGAAAAGATGTGGACTAGTCTGAGATGGACATTATGTGGACTATAGAAAATTTGCATTTGGTTTGGGCAGCTGCTCACTAAATAAAAATTTCTACCATATTATAATGATTTGTTTATACATTGATCTAATCACACAGCACTGTTGCATTTTTTTTAGTTCGATGAAATGTCAATTGAAAAAATCATACTCACAGCAATCATTGACAAGCGCGAAATCGCCCCTTTTTCAATTTGAAGGTTATATTTGTATGTGTAAGAAACAACTACAAATTTGAAAAAGGGCAATTTTGCGCTTGTCAAAAATTGCTGAGTATAATTTTTTCAATTGACATTTCATCAAACTAAAAAAAAATGCAACAGTGCTGTGTGATTAGATCAATGTATAAACAAATCATTATCATATGGTAGAAATTTTTATTTAGTGAGCAGCTGGCCAAACCAAATGCAAACTTTCTATAGTCCACATAATCTCCATCTCAGACTAGTCCACATCTTTTCTGTCTAAACATACGCCCGGGGAAAAATCGCCCCTTTTTCCTGCTCTACATGTATTCTTAGAGCATTTTTCAAGGCTAGTCTACCACTTTTTTTTAATTAAATTAAATTAAAAAATAGCCTAATAAACTATAGTTTTAAGTGTGCAATGACATATGCTTATAATCATTCCGGTGCCGAGATATATTTTTTTAAATAAAAAATAATAATAAGAAGAAGACAAATTTAAATTACAAAATTTACCCACGTTGTTTAATTATAGTTAGTGCGGTGCAGTTGCGCTCCAGTCAAAGTTTATCTACGTTCTCTAAATACAGTTGGCGCGATGCCGTGCGCCAATGATTGCAATTATAGTTTTTAAAGTAATAATAATAATAATAAGATGATGAACATGAATTACAAAATTTACTCACGTTCTCTAAGTATAGTTAGCGCGGTGCCGTGGGTTAAATTGCAGTGTGGCACCCCGCACCACCGATAATTACCGGCGTGTGGCGCTCCCGCGCCACCGACGCTTATTATTATTTTTTAATAAATAAAACTTTGAATTAATTTTGTCATCAGTAATGCAAGAATTAAAAAAAGTACTCTGTTGTTTTCGCCGTTTTCTGCGCGGTTGAAGCAGATGGCGCTGGGAACTGGTTCCGTTTCTGCCACCAATTAAAACCCGTCTGCTTTTTTTGTGCGGTTTCTATGAGGGGATGTTGGTTGGTTGTCTGCTCTGTACAATCCTTATTGTTGCCAAAAGGCTGTTATTGTGCGGTTGGGATTTTTTATTTGTCTATTTTTCAAATTTTTTATTTTGATCAATAAATCGATAACAAGGACCTAAATAAAAAAAGTGCTTCCTAAGAAAGTTGCGTAATTCTTTCTTCTTTCTAATAAGCCCATGTTTATTTTTGATCAATCAGTAACGAATGAGGAATATCGCTTTTAAGGATGGAGCGTTGGAATAATAATAATAATAAGAAGAAGAAGAAGAAGAAGGTTCTGAATTTCAAAATTTACCCACGTTCTCTAATAATGGTTGGCGCGGCGCCACGGGGCTAAATCGCCCCGTGGCGCTCCCGCGCCACCCATGATTAAAAAATAAGGCCAAACTGAGGAATTTACGAAATTTGTAATTTTTTAGATTCTGAACGCAATTTTATTAATATACTTTTTTACTAAAAACTCAAAAGAAAAATGTGCGTTTATTGATTTACAAAATTTAAACTAATTACAGGCAATTTTTATGAAATACTGTAGGCCCCTTTACAACTAACAATATATAACATAAAAAAACAAAAAGTATCCTTAACTTTATATAACTTAACTTTATATAAGACACAATTTATAGCCTCTGCATAAAATAGAGTGCGCTCTAATTTTGGTATGCCTTTATTTTCATTATATTGCTACAAATAATAGAAATTGATTAACTCATTGTGATTTTTTAAAGCTAAAAAACGCGTCTGAAATGCGGATGTAGGAGTGCTCCGGAGCAGCTCAACGTTAAACTGATGTGGCTGTGGACTTATCCGCAGACCGTCCCGTCCCAAAGTCCTTATACACTGATTAACCAGACCCGATATACACTCCGCGTTTAAGCTGCGATAGCAATCGTAAAAGGTTAAGGCATATAATGCCCCTAGTTAAGGCGTTTTCTATTAAGGACAGGTCCCCAAGTGGGACGTGCCCTATTTTGTGTAATTACAGGTACCATCAAAAATGTATACGAGTAGAGAATGTCTGACTGTGTGCTAAACAGTTGTTCAAATTGCAGGTAGATTATTCCGCAGTGTAGATTTTTAATCATGTAGAAATAAAAATTTGCGAACGCTAGTTCAACATACTACAGGGGCCTATTTCATAAAGATTTCTGTAATTGTAAATTAATAAACGCATTTCATTTCTTCTTATTTTATTAATTAAAAAATACGTACGTAACTGTGGAATTTACGGAATTTACAGACATGTAATTTTTTAAATTCTAAACGCAATTTTATTAATATACTTTTTAATTAAAAATGCAAAAGATAAATATGCGTTTATTAATTTACAGCTGTAAATTAATTACAAGCAATTTTTATGAAATAGGCCCCAGGGTCAAATAATTCAAATTAGTCAAAATATTCCACGTTTTAACATTTAAAATCATTTATATAATACGTCCGATGCAACAAAAAAACTTGAGAATATTTGACAACATTACGTGGAAAAACCACATCTGAGTATATTTTTACGTTCGCAGTTTTTTTGCAGTTCGAAGTTTGCAAAGTAAAAAGTTGCAAACGCAAAATGCATACAGCGAATTTTTCTACATAACACAGTCGAATAATTCAAATTATTCTTAATATTTGATGTTTTAACATGTAATATAATTTATACGTTGGATTCCACAAAAAAACGTTGAATATTTGACGAAATCACGTAAAAAAATATCATCAAAGAGTTTTGCGTTTGCAGTTTTTTGTTTGCTAATTCGCGGTTATCATGTAGAATAATCTATAGTATTACGTAGAAAAATTATCATGTAGTTTATTCCACAGGTCGTTGCAGATTTCCTTACATGATAAAAATCTACACCGTGCATTAATCCACCTATAATTTGAACAACTGTTTAACACACAGTCGGACATTCTCTACTCTTATGCATTCTTGACACCACATAAAAACATGCAAACATATAGCTCAATAAAATACTGATACACAATATATAGAATTTGTCCATTTTCTTAAGACATTTGCTCCAACAATAAAAGTTTTTTGCCATTTTTGTAGATGACTATTAATGGCAGTGTGGTTAGGGAAGTAAATCGTGTTTTTTTTCTAATAGAAAGTGGCATATTTTTTCATAATATATAATTGTATTATATCTCCGGTAATATCGTTTTAGGTATGATAAATAAAACAGTTTAAAACTTATAAAAGTAAATAGTTGTAAACATAAAACAATACATTATACTCGAGTGAACGTTATAACCCCCTACAATATTTGATAGTAGAAAAAAAAGTACATTTTATTTATAAAATTAAAAAGAGACGGCAGATATAATATTAGCAAGCATGCATAAGATGGAGAGAATGTCCGACTGTGTTAAGCAGTTGTTCGAAATGTTAAACAATCAAGAGTGTAAATTTTTCATCAGGTACAAATATTTATTACGCCCTGTGAAATCATCTACAGTTCGCTGAATAATTTACATAGAAGTTTTTCTGCACTGTCAAATACTTTACACCTTTTGTTGAATTTTTTGAAGTAGAGAATTATTCTACATGTAGACCGAACGTAAAAACACATTTCAACCAAAAAATTTAACTACAATATGTGGAGTAATCTACAATTTATTGAATAATCTACATGAAAATTTTTGCACATAATGGTGTCAAAAAATATTTCACAGTTTTTCTTGAATCCTAACGTGTGGTTTAAATCTACATGTTGAGAGAGCATTTGAAAACAAAAAAAACACATTTCAAAAGAACTAAGTTTAGTGTGTGAACGAAAAGAAGAAATCTAAAGATAAATTCTATGAGGGTGAAAATACATGAGTGGTAGAGTAACAACCACTTGTTCTTTAAAAAAATATCACGTGCAGAGAAACACATGACGCAACTTAATAATAATTGGTTACATAACCGCTGAAAACTTTTTTTTAATTTTTCTCGCTCGCAAGTTTATTGTTTGTTTCTTCCTGGCGGAGAGCGGTTACGCCCTTAATTTCAGCCTGGAAGACTTCAGCTTTAGTGTGAACGCGGTGTGAAAGCGTTGTCACTTGCCATTTGTTGGTCACTCCGATTTGAGCTAGGCTAACTATTTTTCTATCATACATGTGTTTAAAAATTGGTATAAAACTCAGAAAATGTGAATTTTGCAAGCATGCAAAGCATTGCAGTAAAATTTACATTTCATTAAATCATTTAATCGAATAATGATGAGATTATAACTAAATACATGTGCGTATTGGTCTAATTCATGCTAATAAAATAATTCCTTTATTAATTATTTTATTAGAACGAATTAGACACATACACATGTGTAATTAATTATATAATCTTATTATTATTCGATTGGATGATTTCATGAAATATAAATTTCACTGCACGTGCTTTGCATGCTTTTGCATGTGCAGTGAAAATAAGGTGAAAGATTGAAAAGAATATGCGATTCTGTACGTAAGTTATTATTTACTATTCAGTAAGTAAGTATAAACCGAAAGTTTGGCCCAAATTAATATGCTTTTCAGAATCTGGGATATTGTCTCTTTTTAAAAATAAAGTAATTTCACAAGAAAAGGCGTTTTAGAATCGGTATTTGGTATGCTTAAAAAGTAGTTTGAAATCGGCTTTTTTAAAGCACCTACAGCTATTTCAACAAAGTGGGCGGATTAAAAAACTTGTCAATGGATCACTTCGGCCTATGAATTTTAATAACTGACAGTTCTTGAGATTTTTAGAAGGGATAATGGTTTAAGTACGTCATTCCAAAAGAAATTGTTTAGAAAGTCACTCTTCCAAAACTTGAAAGCTAAGGACACATTTCCATTATAAATTTTAAATAAATAATAATTTTTGTTAAACTAGAAAAAAAAAATGGTGCGGATTTTTTTTGTTTTTACAAAAAAATTCAACAAATAAAATACAAAAAAATTATTTTGCATGTTAATTTAAATAGAAAGAATTTTTCAGCTCGCTATCTAGGGTAGAGTTTTGCTAGTTAACTTACTATTACTAGTTAACTAGCTAGCTATTGCATTTTTCGGGCTAAAGATAAACACAACGTGGCTAAAACAGTTGTTTGTTGGATCAAAAAACTAGTTAATTTTCTAAAGTTAAAGTCCTTCAGGCTTAAATTCAGGGCGTAACCGCTCGTCATCAGGAAGAAATAAAGAATGAACGCTTGAGAATAAAAATAATAAAAAAAGTTTTCAGAGTAGATGTAACCAATTATTATTAAGTTGCGTCAGGTGTTTTTCTCCACGTGATACTTTCTAGAAAAACGAGTGGTTACTTTACAATACCTAATCATTTTCACCCTGATAGAATTCATCTTTAGTTGATACTTTTGAGCAATTAACTTACTAGTTAACTTACTAGCTTACATTTTTAACCAATTAACTTACTGGATAACTTACTAATTGATAATTTCAAGCAATTAACTTACTAGTTAACTAGCTAGTTAGCTGAAAAACACTAGTTATTTCAACTAGTTAAAACATTTTTTGATAAAAATAAAATTTATTCTGTCATTATTTTTCCGATTTTTACCGCAGCTGGCTAAAAGTTTATAATCTTTATATTAGATAATAAACAATTTGCCATATGGTATAATTTTACCAAATTTTACAGGGAACTGCAGAAATTTAGGGAAAATTACTGTATTTTTAAAAAAAAGTAATTTCTTCCACTAAAATCAAGAAATATACACAAAAATACAATATCCTATCTTTATATTGACAAATATTACAAATAAAATAAAATAAGCAAAATGAAATCTATCTTTTACTGTATTTTAGCTATTAAACAAATACCGCTAATAATAGCAACGAAAAAAGTTTACCTCGAACGCATAGGTAAACCTGCCCACAATTTAGGTAATTGATCTTGATATCAAAATCTTTTTAAACAAGGCCTGCTTTCTTACTGGGGCTGACTATGGTTGACTTATATCTGGCTGACCTCGTAAATTTGTAAGTAAAAGACCAATCACAATTGTGTAGTTATTATGTTTTAAAAAAACAAATTGGAAAACGGAGTTTTTTTATTTCGCACTTTTTTTACGAAATATACAAACTTTAGTGAAGTTTAGCCTATAAAAAAAGGAATTTTATTCCAAATTTATTAATTTGATAAACAAAACAATTTCATCTTTATTAATAAACAGTTTTTACTTAAAAATTTTAAATTGCTGTTAAATAGACGATTCAATTTTGCTAAATAGACAATTCAATTGAGTTCAGCTAGTTTTGAGTTGCCAATAAGAGAACACAGCGAAAAAGCTTACCTCGTATGCGGGTATAGGGTGTCTTACTTAATTTCGGCCACCAATTTAGGGTGTTAGAAAATTCGCTTATTTTTAAAGCACAAAATAACTGGATGAATGTTAAATAAAGTGTTTTTGCAAAAGTTTTTTATTTGTGTTAGTCTGCATTATCAACATTTTCATACAAAAAGTTAATTCTTTGTGACTTTCTTAATTTTTGCTTTGTGTTTAAACTGCATCAAATTTAGAACGAAGCATTATATCAATCACCTTAAAATAACTTCTATTTAAGGGTCAAAATTGTTAATTTTTATGTTTTTATATTTTCTTTAAAATCACTTTGCAATGCATTTAACTAACTGCACATTTTAAGATTCCGTTAATTTCGACCACCTTAAAATTTAGGTGAAGAACCTGCCGTTTTTGCTGTTTTCAAATATCACCGTACTACCGTATTTATAAAGAATTTTTTCGCTCATTTGAGTTTTTTTGACGTTTTTTAAGCCAAACAGAAATTCAACAAAAAATACCGGTTATTAAAACTTGTTTTTTTAGGTTTTGACATAATTATTTAAAGTCTTGCTAATAACTATTAAAGTTTGCCAACAGGAAAAATTAAAGTTCTTATAATGAAAATAAGAGTAAGAATGTCGCATTGTGTGTTAAACAATTGTTGACTGTAGATTATTCCACGGTGTCGATTTTTATCACGTAAAAAAGAATTCCAAACGACTTGTGGAATAATCTACAATTTGTTGAATAACCTACGTGATAATTTTTATACGTAATACTGTAGAAAATTCCACGCTTTTGCAATTTCCACATGTAGATAATTCTACATCTTATCTCGGGCTCACCTTCAAAAGAGTCCCGGCACAAAAGAGTCCTGAAAAAAATCGCAGCTGGCACAAAAGAGTCCTGGCACAAAAGAGTCCCGGCACAAAAGAGTCCTGGAGAAAATGCGTTCATGCGCCCAAGTGCTGGGTGTGCTGAGGTCGGCACAAAAGAGTCCTGGCATAAAATCAATTTTCACAGCTCTCATACAATGTTCACACCTCAGCTGTCTTCCAGCTTATTGCGTATTTCAACACGTCGTTACTCTAACACAATTAGTCAAAAGCGTCGTAAAATACTTGTAATTCTGACTTTTTTAAATCTTAACACACAAATAATCCAAACAAAATGAGTCAGAGTCACGTTGATTTTATACTGATTGTGTCTCTTTGTCAAAGTAACGACAAACAGTTAATGTTAAAGATTTTTAGCTAAAAATTCTTTTTAAAAGTTGCTATTTTTTTCTTGGGAAAACAAATGTTTATTCCAATAATTACAGTTTTCAATCCTTTTATTAGTGGGCTGGAGAAAATTTAGCCAGATTTTTTAATGTGGTCTTACGTTTTTTGTAGCTAAAGATCGTTTCTATGTATTGTCTCGTATGTGATAACGTTTGCGTTAGACTTCAAAAGAATTTCAAAAGTTTCTGTAAATTTAAAAAAATTTATTTAAAAGACCGTTAATATTTTAACGACAACTTAAAACCTGGGGACATTTTCATAAAATTATATGCTTAATTCATTATGTGCAACTAAATATTTTGGAAAAATCAACCAAATATTTAGTTAAAAAACACAGAATAATTAAATAAAAAATACTAAATAGTTGGTAAAAAAGTACAGAAACCTGTATTGGTCGGAGCTACAATATTTGATTGTTTTTTACTCGTTATTTGGTTAAAAATCACCAAATGGGCGGAAAGAGTGTCCTTTTGTGTTTTTTGTTTTTTTTTAAATGTGTAGTTGTGCGCAATGGCGTTGTGCGCAAAAAGTCCCAGTGCTCTGGTCATCTTGTCGTCTGACATCTGCGGTCGTCCTTACAATTACGATTAAAACACTTGTTTGATAAAAATTGTACTATTTTAACAATGAACAAAAAATTTATGCCAACTAAAATCATTATTTAGACATGATTTTGTTTGACATACACTCAATTATGACAAAACAATAATTCAATATTATATTATTTATACCCAAATACAACAATGATTTTTTTCTTATTTTTAAACGTTTTACAAAGCTTTAAGCGTTTTATTAACTAAATAATAAAAATACTTGAAAACATTAATTTTTTACCCTCGAAATTCTTCACACAACTTTTTAAGAGGTTAATTAAAAAAACAAATAAAAAACTGAAAGACAAGAACATTGTATGTTAGCTGTGAAAAATTGATTTTATGCGAGGACTCTTTTGTGCCGACCTCTGCGCTCGCAGGGCTTGGGCACATGAACGCATTTTTTCCAGGACTCTTTTGTGCCGGGACTCTTTTGTGCCAGGACTCTTTTGTGCCAGCTGCGATTTTTTTCAGGACTCTTTTGTGCCGGGACTCTTTTGTGCCGGACCCGTATGGTAATTTTTATTTTTTCAAAGAAGAAAATAACTGGGCAATACCAAGAATACATGAAAATTAATTAATAAAGAAAAGAAGAATGAGAAATGAAGAACAAATTATACGGGCTATGTGTGGATCCAACCTAAATGCATACGTATGCATATTGTTTATATGCATACGTATGCATATGTTATGCATACGTATGCATAAATTCATATGCATACGCATGCATATGTTATGCATACGTATGCATAAATTCATATGCATACGTATGCATATTTTTTTATAGTTATATGCATACGTATGCATTTTTCCGGAAAGTATATGCATACGTGTGCATTTTTTTGAAACTTTTATGCATACGTATGCATTTTTTTTCTAACTTTTATGCATACGTATGCATAAAAGTAACAAAAAAATGCATACGTATGTATATACTTTCCGGAAAAATGCAAACGTATGCATATAAGTTGCGAAATATGCGTACGTATGCATATTTTGGAAATTAAAAAAAAGTTTTTTTTTTTTGTTTTTTCAAAAAAAAATGCATACCTTTGCATCTATTGCCACTTATATGCATACGTATGCATTGTTCCGGAAATTATATGCCTACGTATGCATTTTTTTGTTACTTTTATGCATACGTATGCATAAAAGTTAGACAAAAAATGCATACGTATGCATAAAAGTTTCAAAAAAATGCATACGTATGCATATACTTTCCGGAAAAATGCATACGTATGCATATAACTAAAAAAAATTATGCATACGTATGCATATGAATTTATGCATACGTATGCATAACATATGCATACGTATGCATAACATATGCATACGTATGCATATTAACATATGCATACGTATGCATAACATATGCATACGTATGCATATTAACATATGCATACGTATGCATTTAAGTTGGATCCACACATAGCCCGTATAATTTGTTCTTCATTTCTCATTCTCCTTTTCTTTATTAATTAATTTTCATGTATTCTTGGCAATACTGCTAACTATATGTACCTAACGTACA
>JASAMX010030883.1:0-39700 GCA_030248175.1 Microlaimidae sp. YZB2_3 | reverse complement strand
GAAAATACCTATACCAGAATAAAATTAAAAAAACCGATTAAAAACAAAATTAGAAGGAGGAGGGTACGTTACTAAAATAAATTTTAGAAATAAAAGATTTTGGGAATTCAACATTATTTGCTGTCTTAACGCTCGCAGTGTAAAATAAATAATTTCAACTTTTTTTCCGGCCAGTAGTGTTCCCCACGCGCAGAAGAGAGCATTCGTCTGAGTTATACTGTAAGAACTCTCGAAATTGCAAACTCATTTTAGATTTGACAAATCCAAGTAAAATTGGTAACATGATTTCTGCTACCATTACGCTGATAAGTCGACTTAAGACTGGTTCATACTTATGACAAAACGTCCTTTGGACAAAGTCCAAAGGACAATTTCAGAAAAGCCAAAACGTCCTTTGGACTTTTTCTTTTAGACGAAGTATGAATGCTACTTAAAATTTGTCCTTTGGACAAAGTCCAAAGAACAAAATTCAAAGGGAAAAGTCCAAAGGACAAAAAAGTATGAGCACGTTGTCCTTTGGATTTTATCCTTTGAACTTTGTCCTTTCGACAAAGTCCAAAGTCCAAAAGACCAAAAAAGTAAAGTACAAAATCCAAAGGACAAAGTACAAAGTACAAAGTCCAAAGGACAAAAGTCCGGACTTTGTCCAAAGGACGTTTTGTCATAAGTATAAACCAGCAGCCTTTAGTGGACGAGAAACAATTCTGAACACTAATTGACGTATGCAAAAAGGCAAGGGTCGCAGCTACAACAATTTTACTTATAAGTGTTTAACTCCGCGTTTCGCTTCCGATGCGCGTTAAGTTTAACACTGAGCAGCGGTAGTTCAGAATCCCTTTGGATTCGAATCCCTTTCTAGACGAAAAAACAACAAAAAAACTTGGACAAAAAGCACGTCTCAAACGGAAAAGAGAATGCGCAAGTTTTGTTCAGTGTTAAACTGATGCTTCCGTCCGGTTTCTGAAACCTTTTCAAATCTAAGACGTGAGACGTAATCTATATTTTGCGCCTAAACGCGATATTAATCGGAAAGGGTTAACAGAATTTCATCTAGACTGCTTGTAGATCAACAGCTGTTGTTACGAATAATATAAACATTTTTTTCTGTCGCATAACAAATCTTTGTTTTGGTTGTTTAAAACAAAAACTCATACTAACAGAAAGTAATACACATAAATTAAAAGTTTATTTTACTTTAAATATAATAATACATCTTCGCTATCATGTAACAAAGCGTAAAAACCTTTTTTTTGGTTTTTGTTGAAATGCAAAATAAAATTTCCTATAAAAATTTTACAGATAAAACCGAAAGCTGTTTGAATTGCTAATTTTAAAAATAATAATAAGCTTTATATATACAATAAAATTGTTTTTTGATATGTTTAAAACTAACAACAGGTAACTAATATTAATCCCAACCAAAAATTACGCAGTATTTACTTTAAGACTATAAGACTCAACGCACAAATCTTAACCCCCTCTTTCCGTTAAAAAGTTTTTAGGACACTCGTTACATTGTATTTATCGCGTTTTATGGTACGAAAATATATTTTTCAAGATGATACTTGCATCTTTGATCCTGACTTGACATATGTTACTTATCACTTTGTGGCATGATAACGACGAAATATAATCAAAACAATCTTTTTTTTTTCAAGGAATAGTAAGAATCGAAATAAAATACAGTTAATTTTTTAATTTCAAAATCTTAACAATGGAACTTGAAACCGCAAATATGAAGCTTAGATCCATATTAAAAACATAAGTTTTAACTCGATGAACCTATGTCAAAGCCTAAACTAATCTTTAACTAAAGTCTTATATTTTGTGTGGTTTAAAGTTCCCATAATCTTATGACTCTTCAAAGTTTTTGACCTTTTTTAGAGTGCTGGTTTTTAATTGCATCAAATCAATCAAAAAGTAGACTGTAGTTAATGAAGTTAGTGTGAACTATGAGCGAACAGGCTGAACTATGCACAATCTCATGCTATACGTTAAAAAAATTTAGAATAGACTTTAATAGCTAAAAAGAGTCAAACAAGTTTATCAATAAATACCTAAATAATATTGTCTAATTTTACTCGATTTGTGCAATATTATAAGAAAAAAATAAGGATTTCAAGATAATACAAACTGCTTCATTTATTCCGCCCTAGACAAAATATTTTTTTAAATTCCAGAGCATAGAGCTTAGTAACAATTTGAATTTAAATTTAAATTCTTAAATTTAAATTTAAATTTTTTTAAATTTAAATTTGAATTTACCAAAGTTCAACACCTCTTATATAATCTTATCAGTTACTCAGTATGCAACATGCTAATCCTGTACTCATTTATTATCGGTTGTGTTTATAATATTCAAAATTAGCGTTCAATTGTAATCACTTGAAAACCGTGGAAATGCTGCAGCTATCATTCCAAGTATATGTCTTCAGTCGGATGGGCAAAAGCCATGTATTCGTCGTAAGATTTCTTGAACGCTCTTCTAAAAATTATATATTGGAATTTAAACAAATGCAAAACAAAATGCGATTGCGGTAGCGAACAGAAAAAGCGAACTAACAAAAATAAACTCCTTCAAAACATTTTTCTGACACAAAAACTTTCAAAATCTTAAAACGATTTAGTGCCCCAAGTGGAGGCGCTCCCAATTAGGTCTCTCTGGTGTCTGATTAAAGTTCCTATTTCTAATGTGTGGGACGTAACTGGAATGCATAATGCACGCCCTAAATAGGTCAGATCACAATTAAAAGTGCTCCAATCGGAGTACTGAATTGTGTATGAGCAATATATTTAGTTAGATAGCTTTTTTATTTGTATGTTTAAAAATATATATTGTAAAAAGTACCCGATAGCTTCGACAATCGGCTGAGTGCTATTGGAAGACAGGAACACGTGACATGCGAATCTGGGAAGAAGAGGATGCTTCGTCACAAAACCGAAATACCTGAAATATATTTTAAAATTATTTGCTCAGAACTTTGGTAGAAATGTTTGGTTACTTTTTTCTAACTGATTCATAACTAAACTTTGAATTTCTAACAACACATAAAACATACAAAATCTGCATGCAATGTAATGAACATCAAAAAATAAATAATAAAATAATAAAGTATTTTAAAATACATTCATATTTTAGTTTTTTTGTACGTTTTAGGAAGTACAATTAAATTTATATTTGCAATGATTTTTGTTTGTAACGGTTGGAGTCTTAATGCCCTAACAGAGGCTTAGCAGAATTTTAATAATTTAATGATACTAATAATAATTTTAAAAAATAAATAAATCAAAAATGTTTAATAAAAAATTTCGATTTGTCAGTTCGTGACGATAACTGAGTTTGACCACTGTAGTAGAAATAAATATAAGCTGTTGTCTCAGGTTAATTTAAGACTCCATTTGGTAGAGTAGAATAATAATCGACGTGACTGAATGAGAAATGTCTTGAATTTGAACAAAAACACACGGTTAGGACAAACGGTACAAATAAATATTAAACCAAATTCATTTTTGTTTAATATATAAAAAATGTCTTTCTATCCCCAAACTGCACAAGTTTACAGCGCGTAGCTGTAATCAATCATTTAATTGCCCACATTGTTATATATAGTAACACAATGAGATCATAATTACAATGGAATTTTAACATGGTCAAAATTACTTTTTTTAAGACATAATTTTCTGTTCTTTAGGTTTTAACCTGTCAGTTTTTTTGTCCTTTTTAGTGCCTCAGATGCATAACATCAAAAAAATATTTTTTTTTTAATTTTTCCACCAATTTTTAATATTTTATTATTTCCTAATTGCTTGTTCACTATTTTATTTTATTTTAGTTACTATTATCAAAAATATATAATACTATAATAATATGAACTGGTATACAATGAGAAAAAAAGTAACTGTATATTGCTTACAAAAATACTGATGGTTAGATTTTATTATAAAACCATCTAGTGATTAATATGATTTTATACAAAATATTTTGATTTTACTAATAAGGTACTCACTTGCTTAAAGTGCATACTTGCTATGCTTTAGTGAGCTTCCGGCATTTAGCAAAATAAACTATGTGATGTTATGCTATAATGTAGTATTATATATTTTTGCTATTACTATTACTATTAAGTATTAAAAAACAAAGTTAGGAGATAAGACGATTCACACCTTGTGAGTATGGTTTTGTATCTAAATATTTATATCTTACTACATGTATTGTTACCTCAGTTGCTTAGGATGTGCACCGCAGAATGATATATTCTGAAGGCTGTAAAAATAGTCGAACATCGGACATCGAAACAACTAAAACTTTGCCAACAATTATTTAAGTGTAATAACAATATATTTTTAACAGGTGTTTCTTATAAAATATTTATTCTTTTGCATATTAATAGTTTTTTATGTTTATTTATATTAAATTTTAAAGAAGGTATATTTGAATTTTCAACGAGTGAAATATGAATGAATAAATTAGCAATGAAAGCAATATTATTGGTTAGGTGGTTTAGGTAAACGCAAAAATTTTGTCATATTAAAAAAATGACTTCAAAAATCTATTATAAAAAGGTATCATTATACATTGTATCACATTATTTGGTTCATTAATCAAAATTACATTTCGTTTGGTCTTGTCAATGATGTGAACACCACGGTATGATACATCCATTACCACTGGTTTCGGAATCATAAATTCGTCTTTATTTTGATACATCAATAAAACCTGAAAATATATCATAAAATAAAATAATTGTTTACTTTTGAACATAAATTTAAAACAAAATTGCGCAAAAAAATTCCTTTATACAACTACCAATTTTAAATTTTTGCTTGTTTAAAAGGATTGAATTTAAAAATACATACACTATGTTTTTTTACACCATTGAATCTATTTATAGGTAAAAGAATACTACTTATTTCCAGCTATATTTTATATTATTTTTATTATATAATTTTTATAATCTTATTTTATTTTTTATTATCTTATTTATATTATTTTATATTAGTTTAGCTTATTTTTTATTAGTTTTAATAATTGCTATTGTATATTTTATGTTATATTCGTTTCACTTTGTTAGCTCACTTATCCATTGGTCTTCGCGCGCATTTTACGCGAGTTATACTCTAAATTTGCGAACGCATGGAAGGCTCATTTCCAGTTTTAGCGTCATTAAAAACACAATTTCTGCTGCCACAAAATTGATTAGTTTACTTTTTTTTATTGGCGGTTACAGCGAGGTGGCAATCGCAGCCACCACAACTTTACCTTTGAAATATGAATGTATTTATGCTGCACGTACAATAACTTGTACTTTAAAGCCAGGTGTTCACACCAGAGTGACAAGTGAAAAGGCGTTCTTACTTCAGTGACAAAGGACAGTGTAACAATGTACACACACGCGTAATACGTTGTCATTTTTGACCCCGGTGTGAACCAGCCCTAAGTTTATTTTAAATATAAAAAAAACATTTTATTAATTTCCTGTCTAACTTGTAAAGATTAAAGATAAATTCTATCAGGGTGAAAATAGATGAGTGTTAAAGTAACCACTCGTTGTTTGAGAAAATATCACGTGCAGAAAAACACATGACGCAACTAAATAATAATTGGTTACATAACCGCTAAATACTTTTTTTTAAATTTTTCCCGCTCCCAAGTTTATTGTTTATTTCTTCCTGGCGGAGAGCAATTCCGCCCTTAATTTCAGCCTGGAAGACTTTAGCTTTAGTCTTGCATTACGCAGATTTTTGTAATAAGAGAACAGAATATTATGTGTTGTTATTTAAGAAAATATATTGATAAGTACTTGGTTTGAGAAAACTAAATATGGAGATTATATTTTTGCTTGCACTATTAAAATCTCAGTTATAAGGTTGTCTATTATTTATCAAGCGTGTTTTTCTAATTTTAGTCCAGTTTCAATTAAATGAATAAATTTATAAAAACATGACTAACAATCAATAATAAATTCTTGAATTACCTGTGCCTTTTTTTGACGACAAAAATAACTTAAAACTTAATCACTACAGAATCACAAACGTTGAGTCGAGTGTAAATCAACTAACACAATAAGAACAAACAACATTTTAATAAAGTTCAGTTTTTGTTAAGTGTCTAGTTTTTATATTTTATTTTCACATTACAATAAAATCTTACCTTGTTTATGGCTTGAACTAAAATGTCGTTCCCTTTATGATGAGCTACTTCCAGAGAACCCAGAAGAGTGAGAAAGAACGAATCTCTTTCGTTGACCCGCAAATCTGTAATATGAATATGAAAGTTTCATATCTTGCAATTGGTAAGGTGCTCCCAGGACTACTTTATATTCCATGAGTAGTCAAAGAGTCATTTTTGGAGTATCATGCCAACCTTTTTACATTTAAGGCATTGAAGTACAACAAGTATAACATAATAAGAAGGCATTATATTTTACATATATCATAAATGAAATAGTGAATTTACTTTCATTATTGAAGTCTATAAAACGTAATGACATCATACTAAATAATAGAAATCAAAAGCCAAAGTACCTAGGGGTTGAGTTGGAGACTGAAAATCTTCATCAAGATCCACCTCAAACACGTGAATTGTGGGAAAGATACCGCGTTGACCCGTTTTTAAATTAGTACCTAAAATAGTTTGGTACAGAAATTCCAATAAAATTTATAATTGTTTGTTGTATTGTATTGTATTGTATTTTTATTTTGTCTAAGACAGAAACATACATGGGCAATAGACCCATTGCATTGATTTTGTATGCACAACATCGAGAAACAAAAGACTAGTAATAATATATACGAAATACATTAAACCAAAAAGTCAGCCCGCTAATCATTTCTGTTGGTAAACAACTCTGAGTTGGAATATTTTCTGCAAAAAAAAGTTTTATGTATACTTTTATAATTAAAAATAATTATTTTTATAATACATGACCTATTTCCAATAACAAAATTCTTTAGCACACATAGAATTAACTTCAAATCAATATCAAACTATACCCAAACACCAGTGATCTTCGCACTCTCTGTCCACATTAACTGGATCTCCAATTTCCAATAAAAGCTCATCGCCATGTCTTGGAGTAAAGGGATGAACTACCCTGTGAGTCGGATGTAGAATTTCAGAAGCTGTACAGGAAGACACACCGGAACTATCCTCATTGGCTAAATTATTTATATAGCAGTTGAGGTTGTGGCGCAGTGGAAGAACGCACGTCTTGCTTACTAAAGGTCCATGGTTCGAATCTCGACTGAGACACGGTACAGTGTGATAATATTGATTAATTGTTAATATTGTTAGTAGTAGTTAGTTGCGAAATTAGTGCTGAGTAACATCGGTCTTGGGTATTCTGCTTTATGCGAAATAAATAAATATTATAATAGCAATTCTAAGTTTTTATTTTAGGCTTTATTAAGTGGTACGAGGTCTTTCGAGTCGTAAGTAGAAAAATTAGACTCATCGGAAAAACTTGGCCACTGGAAGCTTGAAAAAAAGAAAATTTTGGAATTTCGGAGCCCTAAATAAAAAATTGGTTGGAGCGTGAGTTTATGTCTAGGTTTATAGTTTAGGTATACAATTAGTTACAATTAATGTAAGCTGTTTTGTGACTCATTTTAATAAAATAATAACATATTAAGAATGTTGAGCGAAATAATGTGCAATTTATATTTACACATGACCTTTTTTATTAAGGTTTTTTTTAATTAATTGGTTCTGGTTTGTAATATTTTCTCCTTGGAACTAATGAAATATGTGTGCAATCAAAACTAATGTCACTTTTTTTAAAATTTATAATACTAAATCACTTGGTTCGAAAGTTTTTTTTTAAAATTATTTATTCAGACAGATCAAATGGCAGTAAGTGGCTCGGTTTCATGGCATGATATGATTAATTATCTTTTGCCAGAAAGAAACAAATCGAGCTATGGTTACAGTGGCTCTGTTTCTTGGTATCATATAACTCACAGCTACAAAATTCTAATTATAGTTCGTCAGTCGAAGAACATCTGTAATGTTTGGTACATAGAATACTTTAACTTTAAGACTTTAGTTCCAAAAAGACTCCAATTAGGGTACCATAAATAAAACTATAAGGCTTGTATTCTGCTGAACAGCGATTGTAGTTGTTTTGTAGTATGTAAAAAAATATAAAAAAATCGATAATTAAATCCGAATTTAATTTTTTTGATTAACTTTAAAAACAAAGGCTAACACCAAAATAGCTGTGAATAAGAACTTCATAATGTACCTTGTCTGTTGCCGTTGCTATCTGCCAGACAACTGGCCTGCATGGACAGATCCATTCCAAAACAGAGTTGCGTCTCTGTATTCCCAGCACCACACTTCCCTGCGTCGTGCCGTGGAGAAGGGGACGGCCCCACTAAAAACAACCAATCGCTATTAACAAATTAAAACTAAAGTCCTCCAGGCTGAAATTAAGGGCGTAACCGCTCTCCACCAAGAAGAAATAAAAAATAAACCCGCGAGCGAGAAAAATTTTTTAAAAAAGTTTTCAGCGATTATGTAACCAATTATTATTTACTTGCGTCATGTGTTTCTCTGCACGTAATATTTTCTCAAGGAACGAGTGGTTACTTTACCACTCATCTATTTTCACCCTGATAGAATTTATCTTTAATATTTTATTTATTGGTGTATTTTTTAACCACTTATTTATTTATTTATTTGAATTTTTATTTATTGATCTATTTTTTATTAATTAACTATTTTAATTATTTTATTGATTTATTTCTTTAAAAAATTGCAATAATCTTGTAAACATAAGTTTTTAGAATTTTGCAAAAAATTTTATAGTATGCATAATTTAATGTAAATAATAAAACAATATATTCCTTTAGAATCAGTTCTAAAACGACATGGATTTTATAAAAAATACCCATTTTATTTTAACATCCATTTAAACAAATTCCTATATCGTCCGAACCGGACTGCAACCTTAATACTAAAGCTACCTGAGTCTTATTTGGTATTTCGTGTGCTCCACCACAAGGCTGCGATATTTTAAAATTTCAGCTCGATCTGTTCAGTATTAAATAAGTAATGTGTTTCGGGCGATATAGGAATTCGATTTGTGACAATGCTCCTTTCAGGCTTTTAATGTTCAACCAAAGTTTTTTACAGAAGTTTTTTAAATAAAGTCAAAAGTTTCTTTAAAGTCCTAAAAAACTCTTTTTATATAATTTATTAAAAATAAATGATTTAAAATAGTTTTTTTAAACAAGCATAAAATTGATTTAAAGATTTAAATCAAAAGAGCGAATTAAAAATTACTATTAAAAGTGGCTGAAATTAGAGTCAAAAACTTTAAAATTCTTCCGGCCATTTTAAATATTTATTAAAAGCCGACAGTACATTCTAAATTAACTTTAAACTTTACTTTTTATTAATTTATTTTATTATTATATTTACAAACAAGTTGGAGAGTAAAGGTTTTTTTTTTGAATGTAATGTTTTAATTTTTTAAATTTTATGAATACTCTTCAAACAAGCAAAACACAACGCATTTTGCTTTAATACTTTAAAGCATTTCATTCTATTTGTAGATATATGTACACATAACCGCTCTTTTTATATCACACCATACTTTTTAAAAACCATATTTTTTTATAAAAATTTATCATAAAAAATTGATCGGGGATCGTGTTATTAAAAATTATAATAAAATAAAATATTCAGATTTTTATGGAGTAAGCAAATATTAATATTTAAAAAATTAACATTTTTCCAATTTAAAATTAATCACACATTTTTAAACTGCCATTAAAATCAAGTTAACCACAAAAACAGTCTCTTAAAAGCCTGAGGTGGCTTGTTTTTATTTTACAATAAATTTAATACACATTTTTAGTTTTCATTAAACGCTTAATAACTTTTGATATTTATCAAAAGCTTGTGAATATACCTGCTAGAGATGGAGAAAGAGGACTTTTAATATCTTCGTCGAGCAGACACAAGGGTCTTCTGACACTTTGCTTGCAGGAAATTTCTAACCGGTCCGGCCTGGATTCTTCGGACTGCTGCTCTGTTTTCCCCTGATTCTCTTTTTTGGTAAAAGTTTTAAACGTGGAAAGGTGTGGTCTGGAGTCTTCCGCCTCAGATCTGCGCGAAACCAAACCTCTGGACAAACTTTTTCGGTATGTAAATTTCTTCTCCAGTCTCTCCAACTCTTCTTCCAGACTGTCGTATTTGCCCAGCTCCGGATTTTCTCGCCCGAATTCTTGGGAATCTTCCGGAAAACGGGGATCATTAGCTTCCCGGTTTGGATTCTTGGTCCTGGTTTTGGATCGTTGCTTGGAAAACTTGGACGATTGCGATTTATCTGGTTGGAAATCGTCTTTAGGGGACGTAATAGGAAAGACGAACGGGGGTTTTTCCAGAATTTCCTCGAAACTATCCTCACTGTCCAACGTTTTCTTGCCATCTTGGTTGTGGCTCCTGGAATTTTTGCCCTTCTGAGTTGAACAACGCTTAGGAAATGAGTAGTTGGAATAATCTTTTAGTTTTGGCGTTATGTCGTAATCCTCTTCCAGAGAATCAGCGTAGTAGGCTTAAAATAAATCGGGTTGTAATTTTTGAAATAAAACTTAAAGCAGTTTGTTAATGATGCTTTATTCTGTATAATATCATTTGTCTCAATTTGTGAATTTCTATACCTATAGGCAAATAAAATCTAGCTGACTGCGATATTTGCAGCATTGAATCGACTATTTAACAACAAAAACATTCAAAATTTTTCAGTAAAACGGATTTATATCAAAGATTAAAGCCTGTATTTTAATAATTATTTATCAAATTATTTAATTTAGAACCTAAATGCAAATTTTTTAAGGGCTAAAGTTGGTTAATTTTTGTATATTTTGTGAAAAGGGTATGCCCCGAAACTAAAGCGTATGCCCCGAAATCGAAAAATTATTATTTTTATTAACCCATACAAAGTTAGCAAAATGGTCGGGTTAAAATACGATTAAAAACAGTGTTGGCAAATTTAAATCCTTTCTGGTTTTTGAGCAAAACAAACTGCATCTTAAAGGCTTAACAGAACGCCTAAGCATTAAACTTCACCTTTTCAGTCTTTAGTATCTGCACTTAAAATCATTTATACCAAAAGTCAGACGCCAGACGTGATATGAAACGGAACAAGTTAATTTACAATAAGAAATAAAAAATACTATCAAATTAAATATAAAACCCAAATTGACTACTCACTAGAATGTGACGTTTGGGAATGCTTCCTCGACGAATCATTCGGGAAGACAGACTGATTGTCAATAGATCGATGATCAGATTCCGCAATTGATCGATCACATTGTTTACCAGATTTATTCAAAGAATTTTTCGATCGATTGGATTGATCAGAGGGAGACCCGTTTTTTTGAATATCCAGAAATTCCAATTCGTCCGCTAAGCTGAGTAAAATCTCGTCCTGATTAAAATCCGTATTCTCATCCTCTTCGCTCGATAGCATGGTTTGTATATTTTTTGTTCGTTGATTAAATTTGCTCTGAAACAGTTTTATAAAAATAAAAAAGCGAAAAAATTTTAACGTATCCTTTTTTTTATCATAGTTATTATTGTGATTTGTCCGAATAACAGAGAGATATTTAAACCTATTTTGTAATTAAAATTTATATTGAGTGAAGTGCATCAACAAAAAATTACAAATAAAAAAGGAAATCACGTTAATAAGTCTCGTTGCAAGTCACGTTAATTTTTGGTATTAATAAAATATTCGAGCTAAAATCACTGACATCTGAATGAGAATTTTGCTCCGTAGGAATCAAAACCAGCGGAGTAAAAAAACGAAGGAAAATGTGTACTTAGGGCGCAGGAAAATGTGTAAAAAACAAAAGTTAATCGATTTTTGGTCAGCGTTTATTGGTTGAAAATGATTTTATAAATTCTTATCGGCTGATTTTTTTAAGACTTTTAACAAGATTTAATTTTTTTTAATGGGACGTTTCAAACATGGTTTTAATTTTCAAAGTCTGTTGAATTTATGTTGAAATAAGTTACTATATGTTTTAGTAGCACCAAATTTTTTAGATTGTGTCGAAAATAAAATCATTTTAAAACTTAAAGTTATTTTAAAATAAACTTAAACTTTATTTTAAATAAAAATTTACACAGGACAATGAATTAAAGTCGGCCAGCTTTATGTTGGCCACAGGCAGTTATTTTAACCATGCGCAAAGTCATGAAATGAAATCCGTATGGATGGATAGATAAATGAAATGACAATCTATTTATCTATACGCACGCAGTTAAACTTATTTTAAATTTTGCTACAATCTTTACATAGAACATAAAAATCAATTTTTACTCATAATATTTTTATAAAAATATTAGTGTAAAACAAAAAATAAAATACAATAAAAACTAAATAAATACGACGCCAAAATATTAATATGCGAATTTTTCTACGAAAAAGCAGACAAACTAAAATGTCATTATTTCAAGTTAATTTCTTTGTTATTTGTAAAAAACAATTCTCAAAAAAATTACAAAAAATTTTTTTAAAAATTTAATACTAAAGCCTTTCGATTTATTTAATTCCGTTTGAAAACTTCTTATTCGTACAAAGCAGAAATACCAACTACGAACCTAAATAAAATAAGCTTCATCTAATGAAGTATTATTAAAACTTGAGACCTAAAAGGATGGAAATAGACAGTTCTTCTTGCCCTGTTTTTTTTTAATTTTCTCAAAAATTGCGTTTCAGCATTACCATTTCTGTTAAAAAACGAAAAAGAGTCCAAACTTCACAAAGTATATGTATAGGTAAATGACACGTTATTTATTGGCAAAATTGAAATTTGTGACAACATAACAATTAAATTTAAAATTAAAACAAATGTCTCTGTGATTTTATTTGTTAAAATTAAGGTAAATTTTGAGATGAAAAAATAATTTACAGAAAAAAACACTGTTTGAGTCGAGAATAAAAGATTCTGTCGAAAAGGAAAACCTCTGGAGAAATTAAATTTCAGCCAAGATGAACGCCTACGCCAAAAGCCTATATAGATAAAAGGGGATTTTGATACATGTTTGATTAGCACACATTGATTATTTATTCGCTTTGTAGGCTATAAAAACTAAAGGTTTCCGGCCTCTTCTCATTGGCGTCAAAAAGCAAACCAGATCTGATATGCTACAATGTATAAGCAGAAAGAAAAATTAAATCAAAAGCTAAGCACACATAATTGATACGAACAAAATCATAAATTTTAAAGTTAAAAAACTTAAATACACATTTTATTACAATATTACTACATGTTATTACAATTTTAAGCTGCTGCAAAGGTTGTAAGACCTACAGGGGGTATTATGAAGGGTAATATTGTTATTATAATATTTATATGAATAATTCCGCAAAAATTAAAAAAAATACTTTAAAAAACTAAAAAAACTTTTTGATTTTGTTCTTCAGACACTTTGGACAATGTATGAACAAGGCTTTAACGGCAGTATACAAGGCTTATTGTTGTTTCAGTTTAAAATAATTACAATCCATTTAAAGTTCAATTTAAAACGGGGCCGTCAGGTGATATATTATAAGATTTAAAAAGGTCTTAAATTAAAAATCCACTCACGAAATAGTTGATTTTAATAAAATTACACGCTGTAAATTAACACAAATAATAATTAAAACGTATAAAACAGTATGCACGCAAATTACAGCTATAAAAATAAATTATATTTTTTATCATGAGTGGCACGGCAGCGCCACGGGGCGATTTAGGCCCGCGGCGCCACGTCGGGTAAATTTTGAAATTCAGAACTTTCTTCTTCTTCTTATTATTATTATTATTATCATTATTTCCTCGCTCAAGTCTTAAAATCGATATTCCTTCTTCGTATCTGATTGATCAATAGTAAACATGAACTCATTGGAAAGAAAAAAATTACGCAACTTTCTTAGGAACCACTTTTTCATTTAGATTCTTGTAATCGATTTATTGATCAAAATAATAAATTGAAAAATAGCAAAATAAAAACTTCTAATCGCACTAACAGTTTTGTGTCAACAATAAGGATTTTACAGAGCACACAACGGACAGCCCCTTATAGAAATTGCACAACAACAGCAGAAGACTGTGCTCGGTGTCTAATTGGTGACGGAAACCGCCTCAGTTCCCAGCGCCATTTACTTCAACCGCGCAGGAAACGTCGAAAAGAACAAAGTATTTTTTTATTCTTCCATTACTGATTAAAATATTAATTTAAAATTTTTATTTTAGAAAAATAATTGCAATGATCGGTGGCGCGGGAACGCCACAGCGGTTTAGCCAGGCGGTTTAGCCCACATCACTGCGCCAACTATAATATTAGAGCACGTTGGAGAAATTTTGTAATTCATGTTCATCTTTTTCTACTTATTATTATTGTTCTAATGCTCAGATCTTTAAATTGATATTCCCTCATCGTTTGCGCGGCAGTTTAGCCCCGCGGCACCGCGCTAACTATAATCAGAGAACGTGGATAAAACTTGTAATCCGTGTTCACCTTCTTCTTCTGTTTTTTTTATTTTAACAAAACAATTAAAATCATCGGTGGCCAACATTTTATAATTGCAAGCATTGGCGGTGCGGGAGTACCACATTGTGACTTAAGACCACGCCACCGTACCAACTATAATTAAAGAACGTAGACAAACTTTGTAATTAATGTTGATCTTCTTCTTCTTATTATTATTTTTTATACCAAAAAATGTAATTGAATTTTCAGTGACACCGGAGTGCCAAACGGCGATTTAGCCCCCTGCACCGCGCCAACTATAATTAAATAACGTGGGTAAATTTTGGAATTTATATCATCTCTTCTTATTATTATAATTTTTTATTTGAAAAAATATAATTGAATTAATGGTGGGGCGAGAGCAACACATGGAGATTAAGCCCCACGGCACCGTTTCAACTATAAGTAAAGAACGTGGATAAATTTTGTATCATGTTCTTCTTCTTATTATTATTATTATTATTATTATATTAGTTTTAAACGCTTGTATGTTAAAACCGATATTCTGTCGTTACTGATTAAACAGAAGGAAAAATGGGCTTTTTGGAAACGGTAGAAAATCGCGCAATAATTTGTGTTTAAGTTTAATATTTAAATTGCAATAACAAAATTTAAATTCATATTAACAATCGAGCACTGTTAGAAATTTATATTATTGCATAGCTAAGACTCTATATTGTTTACATTTTATTTAAAAATTCAATTTATCAACCCCATAAATAAAGAATTAAGAATGTCGGCCAATTTTTTCACATTCAAGTCAAGTGTTTATTCCAGTTACCAACAACAAAAGAACAAAAATAATCATATCACAAATACTTTTAATATAAACTCTGCGAACCGATCGTGGTCGCAAAATAAACATTGAAAATTGGTTTAGTGGAAAACGACTCAAAGGCTTAGATTAAAAAAGACTATTTTTAAATACTGTTAACGAATTAGCGGAAACTATTATGAGGTACTATTATGAGCCGAATATAAAAGACTCTTTTTAAATACTGTTAACGAATTAGCGGAAACTTGTTTTTCAGAAAGAACATTCCATTTGAAAGCAATTCTGTTACTAAAAAAGAACTTGCGGGTATTTATTCTACATTTTTGCATTTTTTGCTTTATTTTTGCTTGACCTCTAGAACAGTTTCGATTGAAATAGAAAAAAATCATTGGGGTCAATGTTGGTTTTGGCATGAATAATTTTATAACATTCTGAAAGATCTATGATAGTACGTCTCTCACTAAGCTTCTGCAGTTTCAAAAATTTCAACCTATTGTCATAATTTGTATAAGAAAGATTAAAAGAAAGATTATAAACAAACACTCTGAAATAAATCGATAAAACGCACGACAGAACTATTTATGCGTTAAAAAATACAAAAGATATTATGGCCTTCCAAAAATTAAAAATTTCAATAGAAATATACTATCTGGAGCTTTAAATTTTACCAAATTAAATTATATCGAAGTCTCACCGCAATTTTGAAAAAATTAACCCCCTTTTTTGCGGAATATTGTATATTAAACCATAGATACAAAAATAGTTCCATAAATTGTTACGTACGTGAAAAAGGGTAACAATTCCCATTTATTGGAAGTATTTTCTTTAATAAATAATGAGTAGTGCATATTTCTAAGGGTTTTAAAAAAATTCGTTGCAATTTGATTTTTAATATCAATTATTTCAACTACTGCCAATAATATAGTAAATGTGCACTTTATAATCGTGGTATTTTTGTCTTTTTAACACTCATATTAATTTTTTATGAAAATATTTCTGTATTTCACGAGATCTAAAGGTAAACCCAACGTGGCTGCAACAGTTGTTTGTTGGACTGAAAAATGCCCCCCATTAAGTAACCACTCAAATCACGAGAATTATCTGACGTCACTCATATCAATCAATCAGAATTCAGAAAATGAAAGATTTGAAGTAAGAAATCAACTTTAGATGGTAGTTTATAAATAATTCTTATTTTGTGACACAAAAAAAAGTTGTTTAATGAAGAAAACACTGTTGCAGCTACGTTTGGTTTGCCTTTAGTATGCCAAAAATCGCGATTTTCATTACTTAAGAAAACTGTCCAAAGAGACCTTAAGCTATGCTAATTTTTTGGTTACTTTATTAAGATACCTATTATTTATTGTTTAAAATAAGTGAATAATTGGTATTAAATTTATTCCCGCAAACAGAAAAATAATTACTAAATTAAAATTACAGCTGAACAAGACATTAAAAATTCAGAATACATGCGAACCAACTACCGTTGAATTGATCTTATACTACAAAAGCTCAGTTTGCTAAAGGTTTGTTGTTCTGATAATGCATTCGTTCATAACTTTTTATTTCGATCGAAATATTGTATCCATCTTCAACTTCAGCACTAAACTACATATATTTTTTGTTTTTAAAACTACGCATACATACGCACACTTTATTACTAATAAAAGACTTAAGGCTGGTTCATACTTATTACAAAACGTCTTTTGGACAAACATGCATCAAAACGTCCTTGGACTTTATCCCAAGGACAACGTGTTCATACTTCTTTTTCCTTTGGTTTTTTTTATTTGGACCTTGTCCAAAGGACAAATTTCAAGTAGCATTCAAACTTCGTCCAAAGGAAAAAGTCCAAAAGACGTTTTGACTTGTCCAAAGGACGTTTTGGTTTTTCTAAAATTGTCCTTTGGAGTTTGTCCAAAGGACGTTTTGTCATAAATATGAACCAGCCTTTACTTTGTTTAAAATTTTGAGTTCACAGTAAACTCTAAAAACAGCTTAAATTTTTAACTAATATAATTACAGTAACTATGGATTTTTGAAAACATTGTTAAAAATACACTTATTGTAAAATATGAATTAATTTAGCAGATATCGTTCAGGAATAAATAAAAAAGAATAAAAATCATTAAACTTATTGTTTTATTAGTTTGCATTCATCAAATCATCAAGCGTTAAAGGTATGGTTAAAATATTAATAGAATATATATTATTAATATTATATTTTACGTGTTGGATGTGCGCTGCCAAATCTGCCGCCAAACTGCCGCCAAATAGCCGCCAAACCGCCGCCATTTAAAAACTACGGGTTTAACTCAGTTATATGTAATTAAAAAATGTTAATCTCATATTTACATCTTTAAACAATCTTTTATAGTACAAAAAACAGTTAATCTTTTTTCATTCTACAAAAAATTGAAAACAAAGCCAAGTTGTTTTTCTTCACGGAGATCTCCTTTTTAGAAAGTAGCTAAGCAGACTATAGCCTATTGCGCCGTGGAGCATTTTGCTCCAGCAGCATAGCTATCAATATAAAAGCAGTTACCAATTTTCAGCGCGCGCCGCGCGAACTTTTCAGCGCGCAATATAGGCTAACTCGGTTTTTCTCGACTTTTTTTACTCGAAATTTTTAAGGTTAAGCCTATGGGTTTTTAAGCCTAAGCGAAGCCTCAAGAACAACTTAAAGTTTAACAAATAGCTGCGCAAAAAAAGTTTAGGCTGTTTTTTACGCTTTGCTTAGGCTTAGTAACGCGCAAAAACCGAATTTATATTTATAACACATTTTTGTAAATTTTAAAGATATAAAAATAAACTATGAATTGGTTAAAACCGTCTTATTATAAAGTTTTTTACTTTAACGCCTTAGTTCCTAAATGACAGCAGTTTGGCGGCTGTTTGGCGGCAGTTTGGCGGCAGATTTGGCGGCGCACATCCAACACGTTTATATTTTTATGCCTAATAATTTTGCGTGAAAAATAATTAAAAAATTTTTTAGTCAGAAAGGTTTTTTAATTTTATAAAAAATCTAACATGAAATAAAAATAAGTTTATATTTTATTACCACTGATGTTTCGTGCGTTAACAAAAAAAAATTATTATTGTTAAAAGCGATTTGTTTCCTTCTCAAAGATAAATCTATATCTGTTGCTTAATTATTTTGTAAAAAATTTTTGCATAAAACCGTTACCATAATCGCTTTTTCACCGGTTACCATGGTTAAACATTAGTTTTAAACAAGTTTAAAGTTTATTCATTTTGCATAAAACTGGATACGCAAGGCCGATGTTACTCAGCACTAATTGTGCAACCAAATACTACATATAACAATATTAACAAAGAATATTATCACAAATCAGTGTGTCTCAGCGGGGACTCGATCCAAGGACCTTCAGTATGCAAGATCTGCCACTGCACCACGTTGTCCCAACAAGGTGTGAAATCTTTCCACCGCGGTGGTATCTTTTTCTAATCATTGTGGTGAATAAAATTTGCACATGTGTTAACTCTACGTATCACTTAGATCATGGTCATACCTAGGTGATACTGAAACGAATATTTCACGTCAGGATTTTAAGACCTTCAGAATGTCCTATAGTATTCGTGATCACGTCATATATGTTTTGCTCCGTGGTAATGGTTGTGGGAAGAGCTGTTAGAAGCACTTTTAGCCAATTAGCACTTGGGAAAAAATGAATCTCCAATAGATGAAAGATTTCCATTTTTTCCCAAGCCCTAATTGCCTAAAAATGATTCTAAAAGGTCATAACTCTGTGAAGGACTTTAACACTGAACAATTTCCTTTTAAATGGAAAGGTTTTGACTATCGTGTCATTTTTGCGCAGGCAGCATAAAAGCGCACGTTTTCTTTAGGCTCAGTGGACAAACGGGTTAATAAGCGAGCAAATTAAAATAATTAAAGCTGCCGCACAATCAATGTACGGTAGAAATTGTTCAAATTCTAACTTTGTATAGAGTATAGTATTACGTACCACCTGGGTTGCCAAGAATAGATAAGAGTGAGAAAATGTCCGACTGTGTGTTAAACAATTGTACTTGGTATATGTTAAGCAATCACAATTTAGATTTTTCAAAATGTAGAAATAAAAAATTGCGACGGCGAAATTCCCAGGTAAAATTTTCCTACATAATACTTTCGAATAATTTAAATTATTCGAAATATATATTACACGTTTTAACAGATAGAATAATAATTTGTATCACATTAAAAAAACGTGGAATATTTGCAACATTACGCGAAAAAAAGACCATTTAAGAAGTTTATGTTCACAGTTTTTTGTTTGCAAACTTAACAATTGTGAACACAAAACTCCTAGAATATTTTTTTATACTGTCGAATACTTAATACTGTCGAATAATTTTCGAAAAATATTCGAAATATTCTACGTTTTAACGTGTAGAACAATCTATACGTCGAATTGAGAAAAAATCTTAAAATATTTGACAATATTACGTTAAAAAAACCTCGTCTCCAAGAATTTTATGTTCGCAGTTATTTTTGTTTGCAAATGCGCAGTTAAAATGTAAAATAATCCACAGTATTGCGTAAAAAAAACTTTCATGTAGATTATTAACCAACTGTACATTATTCCACATGTATTCGAATTTTTTACATTATAAAGAAATCAACACTGGGTTTTTCAACACTCAATTAGAACATCTGTTTAACACCCAGTGGGATATTCTTCTCTCTTATGCATTCTTGATGATACACAAAGTTAACCGCGGTAAGCTTTACGCACTGCAATGGCTGGAAGGTGATACCACCACTATGAAACGAATGTCACGATCGTAACCGGGCAAAATGCGATTAGGGAACGGGCTAGAGCGATTTAAATAAATAAGGAATTATTATTATTTTCGTGGTTATAGGCACCTTGCACTGGAACTCGGTTTATAGATAACGTATGCAATATACATAAGCGTCACCATAATGGATAATTACGGTATCTCCTACTTATCTTTTGTAGTATGCAGATCAACCGATCGTAATTTCGCGGGCTTTCGATCGAATGATCTGCATACTACGAAAGATAAGTAGGAGATACGGTAATTATCCATAATGGTGACGCTTATGTATATTGCATACTTCATGTATAAACCGATTTTCAGTGCAAGGTGCCTATAACTTATTAATTTTAATACAAAACAGAACAAAATTTTAATTATGTTATTTAAGCAAAAAATAGCGATCTCTATAATTGCTGTACTATATCGACTGTTTCACAACAAAACCGCTCAAAATTTTTAATGAAAGCGGTTTAATAATAAAGATCAAAACCTCTAATTTAATAATTATTTATCAAATCACTCAATTTGAAACCCAAATCCAAATTTTTAAGGAGCTAAAGATAGTTAATTTTTGTATATTTTGTAAAAAGGTAGAATTAAAAAAATTTCACGTTTTTATTTCTTTTTTTTAAACAACGTCATGACCGCACATTTTTTATTGGTCGCCTAATGTCTGCATATTAATTTTCGGCGTCAGCCAAATATAATTCAACCATAAATTATTAGAAAACTTCAAATACATTAGTATTTTTCTTCAAACGGCCATAAACCCTAAATAAATTTATAAAAAATCAAATTAGATATTAAACAAACAATAAAATGGGTATAATAATCGTTACCATTGCATTAACAATTTAAGTTAATTAATAAAAAAACTAAATGTTTGGTCGCTTCTGAAATTCTTTATTAAAATAATTTACATTTATGACAAAATTTAGTTTTCCTATAGTATAAATTTTCTACGCCTTCTTATTTTCGCTGATTTAATGGCGCGACCCATGAGCAACTCGTGCTGGAAGTTAGCTCGGATATATGAGGATAAGAAAATACTCTTTCTGATTCCCTGAAGCGTTCACTAATAACGTTTATTTTAATGATGGACGATCGGTTTTCTTTTAAGGCAAATGGAGATTTAACAGTAACATTTTAATTAAAAATATTTTTTTAATAAAAAGCTAAAAACCAGATATGGGCAGTTCCGGTTCCGGGTTCCGGGAAAAATTTGGAATGCCGGTACCGGTTCCTGTTCCGGATTTTTGAAAAATCTCAATTCCGGTTCTGGTTCCGGTTTCGGTATTCGGGGGGTTTCGCAGTTTGATAGGCAGTTCCGGTTTCGGGTTTCGGATATTCCTAGTAAAATTTGGAAATCCGGTTCTGGTTCCTGTTCCGGATTTTCGGAAAATCTTAATTCTGCTTCCGGTGTTCCAGAGGATCCGCAGTTACGCCTATCACTACTAAAAATTATTTGTTTACATTATTGTATTCATTTTCTCATAATAATTTTTTAATTGAACATAAAATAATAGGGATAAGTAAAAAATGTCATAACAAATAGGCATATTTGTGTAAATTATAACCACGTACTTTGTTTCAAAAAATGTTTAACTTGTTTTCATTTTAGAGCTTATTTTTTAAAGCTTTTGGACAATGATTCCTGTAAACCATTTTTTTGACAGTTGTTTTATTGTATTATAATGTTATTTTTGAATAAGGTTGGTTCAAAGACACAACACAGATTAATTCACATTTTATAGCGATAAACTATTGTTGTGTGCTTTATTGTTTTTTTTGTAATTTTTCTAGCTTGAAACTTTCAAACTTCAAAATGATAAAATATATTATATTTATATCTTTTCTTAGACCTTACTTTTCTTTGGCAATTAGTTTTGTAATATAATTATTTTTATTAATAAAGAAGTATTATTTTCTTTATGATAACTGTTGTTTTTAAAATTTTTATTATTTTTTACCGACTCTACGGCTTATCGCAACAAGAGGTAAATAAAAGTTAACATGCTTTCCTGCTCATTATTTGGTTAAGAGATGCAAGACATTTTTTATCAATACCCATGTTTTATATCACGTATATCAGTCACAAAACTAAACGTTTTGAATTATCAATTTAAATGCCAAACTATTGTTTATAGGCAATGAACCGGCGGATGAAAAAGTTTTTATATCTGTTTTGCTTTTACTATAATTTATTTTATATTTTCATAGCATAAGATGTAAACGTAATTTGTACACGCCTTCCACAAAAGGCGAACGCACTGAAGATGAGCTGGCGATATCGATTTTCGTAATAGACGTCGGTTTTTTGGGAAGTGGTGGATATCATATAATCCGTGTTTCGGCAAAACGATTCAAAATCCAAACCAAAGTATAGAGCGAATGTTATGTGTGCAAAAAGCGTCGATACGGTTAATAGGTCACAGTTAATAATTTTAAAACGATTTTCCCAACTCATTTTTCTGACAGACGTCAACAACACGCTCCGCTCTGGGAGTGAAAATCATACAAAGTTTATTGCTTTGGTTGCTGCAGATTGATTCAAAGAAACAAAAAAAAAATCAGCGGATTCCTGTCTTATTACCCCAAGAAAACTAAAAACTATTTTTCTTTGACTAAAACTTAACAAACTATTCTCAGTCACGCGTATTTTCCATTGTTTGTGATCAAATAAAATGCACATTGGTTGGGTCACACATTGAACTATTCTATAAAAAGTAAATCATCTCCGGATCAAAATCGTGGAAAAAAAATCATCAACGTTCTTAAAAAATAGTAAACAAAACAACCAGCTAAAATGTTTTCTCTTTGAGTCTTTCGTTCATTCCACACTAGTTATTTAATTTAGTTTACATTACCGAAAGGAAGCGTTGGTTTGTTGGTATGGAGTTATTTTTACCAAGGCTTTGAGCCCACATAAGGTTTCAGCGCCTACTTCAAAAGGCAGTCCTATGCTTAAATATATTGCTTTTTTCTGTTGTTTTGTGACTGAATTATATGAATTTGATAAAAAGGTTTATTTTTAATAATTTTTTTGAAATTTATTTATTTCAAAAAGTCGCTTTCAAAAAGATAAATAACATCTTCCTACACAGAGAAATATTTCATATTTTATATTTAACTTATTTTTTTGTTTTGAAGTCTGTATAATTTTATGTGTCTTCTATTTCCGCTATAAGTAACATAAGAAATCGATGGTATAGATTTAAATTCATCATAGGGTTTTCGCTTTTTTCGAAAAGCAGCTGAAAAAGCCAAAACGACTGGAAATCGTTCTTTTTTTAATGGTGGAGTTAATAATCATAATTTATTTCTTTTTGTTAAATATCACCAACATTAAAAATAACTTACACTGTATTAGAATAGGTTATTAATAAGCGGATAACCAATATTAACATATTCATTATGACTTAAACAACATCAAAATATATTTCTTATAATAGGTTCGTCTTTCAAACTTTAAGTCAAGTAAAAATGTTTATTCCAGTAACCAAAAGAAAACAAAAAGGAAAACAAAGAAACAAACAACAAAAAACAACAAGAAAACAAATTTCGTATATAACAAAAAGAATCCAGTGCACCAGACACAAAATAGAAAGGTTAAAAAACTGAAATAAGTCCACATAAAGGCACAATATTAAACTGATATAACCTTTTAAAAATTTGATTTTTGATACAGGGTCCTTGGTTCGACGAATATAACTTGAAAACGTCAAAAATGTTGGGAAATTGAACTGAAACTTCGAGCTGTAAATAAAAAAAACAATACATTTTGGTTTAGGTGTATGTAAAATTGGGCTTAGATTCAGGCTTAGCGATTTTACAATGTCGAAATTCGGGGCTTACATGCAACTCTAAATTTGCCATTTTTTACTCTGAATTCTCTAAATTCATTTTATTCGGTGAATTTAAAACTTTCTGTGTATAGTTTTAAATTGCGCTATTAAAAGTACAAATTTTCGCAACAATGTAAGGTTTTATTTTCCCTAACCTGGACAGTTTGTCATCAGAAGTTAACCTCTTTGATTTCACGGCATAAACTGGATCCTCCAACTCCAGTGGCAGTTGGGTAGTTATAAAGTTTATAAAATAATCTATTCTGTAATTATAATATTAATATAATTATAAACGTATTAATGAAAATTCTGGACTGTTTTGCTTTATATTTTTGTTATCTTGCGTCAATAATGAATAAGAACGTCAATGATGCACTTGGGAATATAATACAAAACCAATTCAACAAAGCTGGCTTATCCAGTTATTCTTTGGATTAATAAAAAAACTCGTTTTACTTTAGCAATTTTAATTTATAACCGTATAAGGTGGAAGATAAATGAATAAAATTGCATATTACGTCGCATGAGCTTTACTCAATTAAAATTGCCGGTGTCAAGGGATATTCTTTCCCCCCTAAAAATTTTTCCCCCTGGAAAAATTATACCGGTATATTCTTTCTCCTCGAAAAACTATCCCAGTATATTCTTTCCCCCCTCGGTAAATTTTCCCTCAGGAAAGAATATAACGGGATAGATTTTCCCCCGTGCTTTTTAATTTTAAAATCATATAATCTTTGAATTTTTAAAAATAATTTGAATAGCTGCACTTTTATTAGCTCAAATACCAATTTTTGTGTAAAAAAAATTCCATTAAAACATGTTTACTCACCATTTTAATTTAATGACTTGTTTTTGTAGAATGCGCAGGGCGCTGTTTAATAATAATTACGAACATTCAATTTCTTTGTAAAAGTCCATTCTTTCTTTGTAAGCAACATTATTTTGGTCTTTGCCAGCAGAAATTTTGCCGCGCTCACGTTTTTTTAGTCAAAGCGCTCGTATTTTAAAAGATGGCGGCTGACAAATGTTCATGTGTCCTATATTAAACACGAAGTACGGTCATTTTCGTTAAATCAACAACTAGATTTTTCAAGACTTACAAAACCAAGGTACAAAAAAATAATGGGGTTTTTACAAAAAAATAGAATGTCCCTAATTTTTATGAAACAGCGCCAAGAATGAATATTATAAACTTTAAGCAAATTTTTGTAGGGGGAAAGACTATACCCATAAAAACTTTCCCCCTAATTATAACGCTAAAATAGAAAATTTTAAACAAAAATTGAAGTGCGTTCATAAACATGTTTTAATGGAATTTTTTTTTACACCAAAAATTGGTATTTGAGCTAATAAAAGTGCAGGACTGTTCAACTTATTTTAAAAATTCCAAGAGATTATATGATTTTAAAATTAATAAAAGCACGGGGAAAATTATAGGTTATGTAGTCTTTCCCTGAAGGAAAATTTACCGAGGGGAGGGATTGCTATCAATAGTTTTTCGAGGAAAAAGGGATATACCGGTATAACTTTTCCAGGGGGAGGCCCCCGGGGGGAAAAGGGGATCTCCTGACACCGGCAACTTTAATTGAGTAAAAGTTTCTCATCGACATAATATGCAATTTTCCTCGTTTATCTTTTCCACCTTATACATTTCTGAACGTGTTGAAACAAAAACAATTTTATAAATTAGAAGAATGAATAAGCCACTTATTAAATTGGTTTTATTACTATATTCCAGTGGTGGCAATTAACGTTCTTATTCATTATTGACGCAAGATAAGCAAAATATAAAGCAAAACATCAGAATTTTCAATTACAATAAGTTTATAATTATATTAATATTATAATTACAAATCAATTATTTTATAAACTTTATAACTACCCAACTGCCACTGGAGTTGGATCCAGTTTATGCCTGGAATGCAAAAAAGGTTAACTTCTGATAGAATACAGTTTTGAAAATAGAAAATTCTTACATTGTTGCGAAAATTTGTACTTTTTTAATAGCGCAAATTTAAAACTATACACAAAAAGTTTAAATTCACCGAATAAAATAAAATTTAGAGAATTCAGAATCAGAAAAAATCGGTTAAGGGAGTTGCATGGCCCCAAAATTCAACATAAAATTTTCGGCCTCGGCCTGAAATAAGCCAAATTTTACAGTACACCTAAACCGAAATGTATTGTTTTTTATTTTTACAGTCTTCTCAGTTCAAATTTGCGATTTTATTTTTAACGTTTTCAAGTATCAGTCAAACCGAGGACCCTGTATAAAAATCAAATTTTTTTAAAAGGTTATATACAGTTTTAATATTGCCCTTTATGGACTTATTTTCAGTTTTTAGTTACTTTTCTATTTTCTGTCTGGTGCACTGGATTCTTTTGTTATATACGAAATTATTTTGTTTTCTTGTTGTTTTTTGTTGTTTGTTTCTTTGTTTTCCTTTTTGTTTCTTGGTTACTGGAATAAACATTTTTACTTGACTTAAAGTTTGAAAGACAAAGTTTATTTATAAGAAATATGTTGATGTTTTGTTTAAGCCATAATGAATATGTTGGGTATTGGTCTCGCTTATTAATAACCTATTCGTTTGGTGTCAGCTTATTTTTTAATGTTGGTGATATTTAACAAAAAGAAAATAAATTATAATTATTAAGCTCCGCCATTAAAAAAAGAAACGATTTCTTGGTTTTTTTAGCTGCTTTTCAAAAAAAAACAAAAACCCAAATACAATAAATTTAAATCTATACCATCGATTTCTTATGTTACTTTTATAGCGGAAATAGAAGACACATAAAATTATACAGACTTCAAAACAAAAAAAAGTAAGTTAAACAGAAAATATGAAATATTCTCTGTGTGAAAAGATGTTATTTATGTTTTTTTTTGAAAGCGACTTTTTGAAATAAATAAATTTTCAAAAAAATTCTAAAAATAAACCTTTTTTTATCAAATTCCCGTATAATTTTTCAGTCACAAAACAAGGCGATATATTTAGGTTTTTGAGAAAGTAGGCGCTGAAACTCTATGTGGGCGAGCGTTCAATTAAAAATAACTACCATACCGAAAACAAACCAACGCTTCCCTTTCGGTAAGATGTAAACTAAATTAAATAATTCATGTGTAATGAACAAAAGAAAGAAAAACATTTTAGCTGGTGTTTTTTGTTTACTATTTTTTTTAAGAACGTTGATAATTTTTTCCACGATTTTTAATACCCAGAAAATAATTTCTTTATGAGAAAATAGGTTCGATGTGTAACCGGAGCCGATGTGATTTATTTCAATTCGCAACGAATGGAAAATACGCGCGTGAGAAAATAGTTGTAAGTTTCCGTCGAAGAAAAAAATAGTTTTTCAGTTTTTCTTGGGGTAATAAGACAGGAAAAATCACTGATTTTTTTTTTGTTTCTTTGAATCAATCTGCAGTAACCAAAGAGCAATAAACTTTGTATGATTTTCACTCCCCAGAGCGGAGCGTTTATTTGTTGACGTCTGTCAGAAAAATGCAGTTGGGAAAATCGTTTTTAAAATTATTAACTGTAACCTGTCAACCGTATCGACACTTTTTGCCGCGCGTAACATTCGCTCTATACTTTGCAATTTGGATTTTTGCAAATCGTTTTGCCCGAACACAGGGAATTATATGATATCCGCCCCCACTTCCCCAAAAACCGACGTCTATTCAAGAAAATCAATTCTGCGAGCTCATCTTCGGTGCGTTCGCCTTTTGTGGAAGGCGTGCTCCAAATTACGTTTACATCTTATGCTATGAAAATATAAAATAAATTATAGTAAAAGCAAAACAGATATAAATTCTTTTTCATCCGCCGGTTAATTGCCTATAAACAGTAGTTTGGCATTTAAATTGATAATTTGGAAAAACGTTTAGTTTTGTGACTAATAATATCTACGTGATATAAAACATGGGTATTGATTAAAAATGTCTTGCATTTTTCTTAACCAAATAATGAGCAGAAAAAGATATTAGGCTTTTTTTTTCCTCTTTGTGTGATAAGTGGTAAATTTGGTAAAAAATAATAAAAAATTTTAAAAACAACAGTTATCATAAAGAAAATAATACTTCTTTATTTAATAAAAATAATTATATTTCAAAACTAATTGCCAAAGAAAAGTAAGGTCTAGAGAAAAGATATGAATATAATATATTTTATCATTTTGAATTCTGAAAGTTTCAAGCTCAGAAAAATTACGAAAAAGTCAATAAAGCACACAACAATAGTTTATCACTATAAAATGTGAATTAATCTGTGTTGTTTTGAACAAACCATTTATTATAACATTATAATACGATGAAATAACTGTCAAAAAAAAATCATTTTACAGGAATCATCTCCAAAAAAGCTTTAAAAAATAACTCTCAAGGAGTCTCGTGGTTATAATTTTACACCAAATATATTATTGTTATGACATTTTTCTTTATCCTATTATTTATGTTTTCAAATTAATTTATTATGAGAAAAATGAATACAATAATGGTTTTAGACAAATAATTTTTCCAATTGCAGTGATAGGCATTGCGGATATCTGGAACACCGGAAGCAGAATTAAGATTTTCCGAAATTGCCGGAACAGAAAACCAGAACCGGATTCCCAAATTTTTACTAGGAAATATCCGAAACCGGAAATTTTATCAAAAATACAAAACCCCCCCGAATACAAAACCGGAAATTTGCCGGAACCGGAATTGAGATTTTTCGAAAATTGCAAAAACCGGGTCCCGTTCGGCATTCCGAATTTTTCCCGGAAGTCGGAACCGGGAAAACTGCCGAAAAAAATTGGTTTTTGGTTTTTTTGTCAAAAAAAATATTTTTTTTAATTAAAATGTTACTGTTAAATCTCCATTTGCTTTAAGAAAATAGTCATCATTAGAAATAAACGTTATTTAGTGGAACTTTTCAGGAAATCAGAAAATCCCTCCAATTCGAGCTGAGCTCCACACGATTTGCCTAATAGGTCGCGCCATTAATCAGCGAAAGAGGCGTAGAAGATTTTATACCTATAGGAAACTACGAATTTTTGTCATAAATGTTAAATTATTTTTAATAAAGGATTTCAGAAGCAAGCCAAAAGTTATTTTCAGTTTTTTTAGTTTTAAATTGTTAATGCGAGATGAATTTAACAATTTTCCTTGTACCCCATACCATATTGTTTGTTTAATATATTAATTTGATTTTTTTTATAAATTTATTTAGGGTTTATGGCCGTTTTTTGAAAAAAAAATACTAGGATGTATTTGAAGTTTTCTAATAATTTATCATTGAAGTATATTTGGCTGACACCGAAAATTAATATGCAGAGCATTAGGCGACCGATCTACGGTAAGACATTGTTTAGAAAAAAAAGAAAAATAAAAACGTGAAAATTTTTTTTAGATTTACGTTTTTTTACAAAAATATACGAAAATTAACTATCTTTAGCTCCTTAAAAATTTCGATTTGGGTTTTCAAATTGAGTGATTTGATAAATCATCCTTAAAATAGAGGTTTTGATCTTTATTATTAAACGGTTTTCCCATAAACTACAGAGCACGTTTTGTTGTGAAAAACATCGATATAGCACAACGAGTATAGAGATGCAGTCTTTTGCTTAAATAACATAATTAAAATTTTGTTCTGTTTTTGTATTAAAATTAATCATCAGGCACCTTGCACTGAAAATCGGTTTATACATGAAGTATGCAATATACATAAGCATCACCATTATGGATAATTACCGTATCTCCTACTTATCTTTCATCATATGCAGATCATTAAATCGAAAAGTTTCACAATCAGTTGCATCTACATACTACAAAAGATACAAGTAAAAATCTAAGTTGGTATCTTATGGGTGACGCCTATGTATATTGCATACGTTATACATAAACCGAGTTCAGGTGCAAGGTGCCTATAAGCCACGAAAATAATAATAATTACTTATTTATTTAAATCGCTCTAGCCCGTTCCCTAATACATTTGCCCGGTTAATTCGTAACATTCGTTTCATAGTGGTGGTATCACCTTTTTCCAGTTGCAGTGCGTTAAAGCTACCGGCCTAACTTTCTGTATCATCAAGAATGCATAGAGAGAAGAATATCCCACTGGGTGTTAAACAGATGTTCTAATTAGGATGTTGGAAAAATATTGATTTCTTTATAATGTGAAAAACATCGAACATGTGAATAATGTACAGTTGGTTAATAATCTACATGAAAGTTTTTTTACGCAATACTATCGATTATTTTACATTTTTAACTGCGCATTTTGACAAACATAACTCGATATTTTTAAAAAACAGTTTTTTAACATTAATATTGTCAAATATTTTTTAAGATTTTTTCTCAATTCGACGTATAAATTGTTTACACGTTAAAACGTAGAATATTTCAAATATTTTTCAAAAATTATTCGACAGTATTATGTAAAAAAATTCTAGGAGTTTTGTGTTCCACAATTGTTAAGTTTTGGACCAAAAACTGTGAACATAAACTTTAAATGGTCTTTTTCGCGTAATGTTGCAAATATTTCCACGTTTTTTTAATGTGATACAAATTCTATCTGTTAAAAAATATAATATATTTCGAATAATTTAAATTATTCGAAACTAATATATTAGGAAAATTTTACCTGGGACAGTCGCCATTATTTTCTACATTTTGAAAAATCTAAATTAGTACTTAACCTAAGATATTTAACACACAGTCAAAAATTATCACTCATCAATTTATGTTGCTCTTCGTTCAGTTACGTATTGTTCTCAGGAAAAACAATAAAAATAATAAAAATAAAAAAGGTATAATAAAAGGACTATAAGCAAAAGTAAGAAGAGTTTACCGGTTATTTAAGGTTATAGATTGGGGTATGTCCAGGCTAGTAATGAAAATATTAGTATAACCAGTGATAGAGCAAATAGTATTGCTTCTGGATTTTGGTAAGTAAAATGTTGTAGAATTAGTTGGGAAAAGGATGTTAAGTTAACTTTTCAACGTTTTTAAACTAAATAAAAAATTTTCAAATTGTTTAACTTCATTCAAAACGACAATCACTATTGAGTGCAAAAGAAGAAGCAGTCTTCACTGCAAAAAACTGAAAAAATGTTCAAAACCGCAGCGCGTGAAAACAAGCCAAAAACTGACCTGTGCACTGTCCCTGCCCTCCCAGGGTTTTTAAAGGGGTGGGCAATTTCAAAACGGGCGCGAGAGGGGCACGGGAGGGCAACTTTTTTGAAACGAGAAGGGGGGCAATAAAACGGGGGGAACAAGAAGGGGAGAAAAAAAAAGAAGGAAAAAAGAAAAAAAGGACAATTTAAAGCGAAATTTAATTAAAAATAGGTCTAACATGGCTTAAAAACAATTGAAATGACAATCATGGCGTCATAGTAGGTCAAAAATGGCGCCATAATTTTGGGTACTTTTTGATTTTTTTTTCTGCGGGGGAGGGGAGACAATAAACAGGGGGGTGGGACAGCCCCTAATATTTCGGGGGGGGGGGGGCATTTCCAGACCGTTCACAGTTCTAAAAAAAGCGGGATTTTCGCAAGAAATGTCGCGCATGTGCGACTTTTTTTTTAGCAAAATTGTGGTCTAAAATTTAATGTACAGTAGAACATTTTCTTGTGTTATATTCTTGCCTTCTCCAATATAGCATTTGTATTGAACAAAAATTTATGAAAAATAATCTTAAAATACTTGTCGTAAATTTTTAATACCACAAAAACACAATACACAATCTTATTAAAAGTTAATTAATACAAATTAAAAAATCGATAATAACGAGTAAAATGGCTACGCTACGGATTCAATAAAAATATATTTATTTAAAAACTTAAAAGAAAAACAATATAAATAAGCATTCACAGGTTTATGCTTAATGACCGACTAGCATTATAATAAACACAGATTAACAATATCCATAAAACGTTAAAACGACAACTGCACTTCTATTTTTTTATTTTATCTAAAAATATTCCAAAACCAACAGATTCCAGGAATATGTTGAACTAGACAAAATGTACATAGGTGAGCATGGACCGGAAAGCTAAACGGGGGTAGCTACCCCCGGGTAAATGGCCATTTGAAAACTGGTAGGATATTATCCAGAGAGAAAGGGGGTGTCTGCACCCGCTAATTTTTTAGAAGAGGATTCGGCATTCTTCAAGTATAACCCATTTAAATGGTCGCCGGAAAGATGAATTGTTTAAAACTGTTATTTTTCAAGTAAATTATCGTGATAAAACTCACAAATAACATTTATCGTGGACTTTAGACCTTAATTTCCCTAAGCAACCTAAGCAAAACCTTAAAATCAAGCTAAATTTAATGTTTTGCTTGATTTTCAGGTTTTGCTGAGGTTGCTTAGGAAAAAACTAAGGCATATAGTCCAGGATTCAGGTTGTTTATGAGTTTTATTATGATATTTTTAAAAAATTTATCACTTTGTTTTAGATTTATTAAAAAATAATATTAATTTAATGGGTTGTTTTTGAAAAATAACGGTTTTAAATAAGTAGTTCGTCCATGTTTAAAGTAGTCCATCCTGTATTTTTTTTCGGTGACCACTTAAATGTTTGAAGAATGTCGAGGATTCTTTACGGGGTAAACCAGTTTGAAATCCAAAGGGAATGAGTGAGGGGGTGGTACGTGGTGCGGGTTTAAAACTAAGTTGTTTTTAATCGTCGATTTAAACTTTTTTAGCACTAATATAAAGTTGTTTTCTTTCAAAATACACAGCTGTTTTCTTTCAAAGTCGAAAGAAATATGGCTGGGTTAAATAAAGCGTTCCAGAAAAAATAATGTCAGTAATATGCGTTTCTTTTCTTAGGATTTTGACCGTCCCGCGCTCCGAACCAACTTGCCCTAATGTAATTTGAGACGGCGCATTTTTAATTTATTTTAAAATTTAAAAAAATTGAATGAAATCTGAAGAAAATTAAAACAGTCAACAGGGACATCAAATCTAAAATATTCTAAGATTCTAACATTGTGTCAGTGCTAAATACAAAAAATTGTTTAATCAATTTTAATAACTAGCAAGACAAAATACTATCCAACTGGAAATTTTATAATTTAAAACAAAGATTTTACCAGACTAGACTTAAAATAAGAAAACATAATATAACAGACCTGTGCACTGCCCCCCAGGTTTTATTTGGGGGCAATTCCAAAACGCGGGGTCTCGGGGGCAACTTTTTTGAAACGGGGGGCAATAAAACGGGGGGCAAGCAGGAGAGAAAGAAAAAAAAGAAAAAAAGGAGAAAAAAAGAGAAAAAAAGAAGGGAAAAGGGAAAAAAGACAAAAAAAGCGAAAATAAGGTAAAAAATAGGTCTAAAATGGCTTAAAATACATTGAAATAGGCTAAAAATTGCAAAAAATCGCGATGATGGCGTCATCATATGTCAAAAATGGTGTCATAATTTTAGGGTACTTTTTTTTTGGTTGTTGTTGTTCATAGCCGGGGCATGAGGTTATACCCTCTAGAAACCTTACCGCATCCACTGGTCTTTCCCATAGATCTTCTATTTTGAGTGTCGTTGGATGTTGAGGGCATATAAAAAGGTGTTTGACGTCATGGGGTTTGCCCCTGCAGTGGGGGCATTCATTTTTAACGTAGTTGTTGATTCTGGATTTGAACGAGTTGAGGCGGTGGCAATGTCCGGATCTAAGTTGTACCAGGAGGGTTCGGGGGGCAATAAAACGAAGGCGGGCAAATCCTCCAATAAAGCGGGGGGGGGCATTTCCAGACCGTGCACAAGTCTGATATAATGATAACATAATACAATGAAAACATAAAATGATATAATTATCAGTAAAACAAAGGCTTAACTACGATTTTAGAAATGAAAAAAAAACAAAACGTTTGAATGAAATCCAGAAAACCGCGCAGTGAATCCAGACAGAGGATTTTAAAAATATTCTTGATTAATTTATCCTGCCTTGTTTTAATCGTTTTTTATTCTGAATACCGTTTACATTTTTGTACAGATTTTAAATTAAAGTACTTATCTAGGTTTTTTATATGCCAAATCGACGCCACTGGCGCCTAAAGTTTTGGTAGGCGCCAGCCTGGCGCGTAGATTTTTGGCTAGACACGTAGTTTTTAACAGCTTTTTAGCTTTTTTTAGACTAATAGACAAAAAAAAAAAAAAAATTTTCAAGGTTTTAAAAAACCAAATTCTAAAATTTTTCTCGCGCTTTGCTTGGCTCAGCGCGTAATTGTTTTGAGGTTATTAATAATTTATTCATTTCTCTTGTGGCATATAAGTAATACTGTTAATTAATTATATATTTTTAACCCCGAGAAATGCCATTTAAAGTAAAAATATTAAAAAAAACTAATTAATAAAGTTTAATTTTAATTGAAACCTAAAATTATACATTAAATTATAAACCTAAGAAAAATTTTATTTGCTGGGATATTGCAAGAATTTTAAAATTTTTAGAAAGAATTTAATTTATCTTTAAATAAGCTTAAAAAGTACATTAATTTTTTTTATGATTCTTGCAAACTGTTTCTATCTGTTTCAAAAAACTATCAATTTTTTTTGATATTGATATGAAATCAATAATTTTATTTAATTTAGTTTAGTAAGTTATTTGAGATCCTGCCCCAAAAATTTAACTCATCAAACAAACAATTGTAAAATTAGAATTAAAAAATTTAAATCAAATAGGAGTATGTCCAATGCAAACATAAAGAAAAAATAATGTTAACAATCTGTATAAAAAACCCAAATACAAATTTTAAACCAACCATTTATGAAGTTTAGTAAGTTATTAGAGATCCTGGCCCAAAATTTTAACTTATCAAACAAACGACAATTGTAAAATTAGAATTAAAAAATTTAAATCAAATAGGAGTAAGTCCAATGCAAACATAAAGAAAAAATAATGTTAACAACCTGTATAAAAACCCAAACACAAATTTTAAACCAACCATGCCAAACAAAATTGATTATAAACACATTCATATTAAAATTATGCCAGCCATGCCAACCCCAAATTATGTAATGATTTTCTAGGTCTGTGCCACTGTTTTCTTGTTAAATTTTAATCCTTTGGCAAAATTTTACGCATTTAGAAAATGTTTTTTTTTTGGATTTTTAGCGTATAAAACACAAATTTGACTTCAATGTCATCCAAAAATATACATAGTAATGGTACCATTTATATATTTTTGGATGACATACTAAAAAAACTATTATATTAGCCCCATTTGTTGACATGGGAAAAATTTTTATGTTATTGGCGCCTAGATTTCTGCGCTGGCGCCTAAAATTTGGAGGCTAGGCGCCAGCTGGCGCCTAGGCGCCGGCGAAAAAAAACCCAGGTACTTATGGCCAGGGCTTGTGCCAGGATTTTCGAAAGGAGGGGGATAGACTATAGAAAAATATCAACAGTAGCGCCACATTTTGCGCCATAAAGCGGTGCAAGGCAAAGGGAAAATTTTTCGATTTAGCATTAAAAATGAGCAAAATTGGGGCTTAAAAATACCTATTTACAATGAATTCAAGGCATTCAGGCAGGCAAAATCCACTTTTGCATACGGTAACGGTACCCCAAGAAAGCGGGCAGGAGGGAGAGGCAGGGGTCATGATGGAGTTATCTTCCTTTTTACCTATCCCTTTCTAAATTTTTACCCCGGCCAAGCCAGAAAGGGCGTGCATGGTGGCCCCCCTGCCACAGGGCCTGTGTGTGGATACTGGCTATGGTACTAAATCGTTTTGTAAATTTAAATTTGTGGTTTTATTTGTTCGGCACTAAAATAAAGCTAATGTTAAGCCCAACAAAACATTAAAAACACGTCAAAATTTACTGTCACAAACACGTTTTTTTAGTGAAAAACAGTATTTTTGTAATTTTTTTATAGATAAAAAAGACTACTTTGATCTATAAAATACTACATTACTGCTAAAAAACTTGAATCGATGATTTAAAATAACTTTGTTTGGAAACCGGACCCCTCCTGACCCCGTCTAGATTTCAAACTGGAACTGGACTAACCCGGGTCGACCCCCCCCTAAAAAGCTATGGGGGTACAGAAGGACCTCTTCCCTAGGCCCCCTCCTAGCTTTCAAGGGGCCATTTACCCGGGATAGCTAAACCCCTCTAGCCTGCCGGTCCATGCTTATGTAACAGATCATACTATGATCTGTTCTAAAAATGTGCGACTAATAAAAAATTTTAAGAGGTTGAATCTTATGAAATTCAAAAGTGTTTTCATTTCTAAGATTAGGAACTCATAGGGGATTTTAGTTACCCCCATAAACTCTGGGACGTAGCCAGGGGGGGGGGCCGCCCCCCCCCGAAACGGTCTGACAGGAGGAAAAATAAGGATAGTGGTTGGGCGGGGGGGGGGGGCGGCCGCCCCCCCCCCGAATGGTCGCCAGATAGTAAAATTTGGGGGTTTTCAGAGGCTAAAAATTCAAAATTTTCTAGCGCCTCGCTAATGGCTCGGCGCCAAACTTTAAAATAATTTTAGTACCCCAATGGACCCCCAAAAACCAAAAATTTGTTCCGCTTTGCTTCGCTCAGCGGTCACTTTCTATAGTATACATACATATATATCTCGTTACAGGGACGTAGCCAGAGTTTCATTTTTGGGGGGGGCCGGCGGATTTTAGTACAAAAAAAAATTTCGCCCCCCCCCCCCAAATTTTGGAGGGCGGGGGGGGGGGGGAGCCCCCCCTTATTTTTTGAAAACGTTAAAAAAGCAGGGATAAACGTAGATAAAGCTGTATAATACACTGTTTTTGGCCTAATAACCTATTATCTAATGTTTTTAGCGGTAAAAACATGTTTTCTTAGTTAAAAATTACATAAGCACACATTGACAGAGCCTGGATTTTACAAAAAAGGAATTTAGAGACGTTAGTTTCAGACCCCTTGGCTAAACCCACATTGTAAACCAAAGCATATGAGCAGCATCTCGGCTCCATGTTTTCTAGGGTACCTACCTATATGAAAAAAATCCGAGCCAATGCTATAGGCGGCAGGAAAATTTAGGAGGGGGGAGGTACATAATCAACCAATATGAGGGGGGGGGGGGGGGGGGGGGGGGGGGGTTTGGGGGGTGTTTTTGTTTTGGGGGTTTTTTTTTTTTTGACTTTTGATGCCTTGCATTTTGTCACCTTTTTCGCTTCGGTAGTTTTTGACATTTTCTCGTTTTTCCTTTCCTCGATTTTGCCGCTCATTTTTGGCATCTGTTATACTCTAACCTTTCTTTTTGTCGTTTGAGGTACGTATTTATGGATGGAATAAAATCTTTTTTGTTTTTTCCCTGGATTTTTCAGTGTATTTGCGCCTATAATTTTCTCCCCGGGGGGGCTTCGCCGGCCCCCCCCCTAAGAGGGCTTGCCCCTTGTCCTGGGGCTCTCCCGCCCCCCCTCGGTTCTATGTGCCGACCGCCCCCGAAATGAAATCCTGGGCACGCCCTGCAATATGATTGTTTGTTTTGCTTTCTGTGTAGTACTTATTACTTATAAAAATTATTGTACTAACTTTAAAATAACATTAGCATCAGGCAACATAAATAACGAGATATTATGTATGTATACTATAGAAAGTGACCACTGAGCGAAGCAAAGCGGAACAAATTTTTGATTTTTGGGGGTCCATTAGGGTACTAAAATTATTTTAAAGTTTGGCGCCGAGCGATTAGCGAGGCGCTAGAAAATTTTGAATTTTTAGCATCTGAAAACCACCAAATTTTACTATCTGGCGACCATGTCGGGGGGGGGGGGGTGGGGGCCGCCCCCCCCGCAGCCCCGGCCCAACCACTATCCTTATTTTTTCTCCTGTTCGACCGTTTCGGGGGGGGGCGGCCGCCCCCCCCCTGGCTACGTCCCTGTCTCGTTATTTATGTTGCCTGATGCTAATGTTATTTCAAAGTTAGTACAATAATTTTTATAAGTAATAAGTACTAAACAGAAAGCAAAACAAACAATCATATTGGTTGATTTATGTACCTCCCCCCTCCTAAATTTTCCAGCCGCCTATAGGATTGGCTCGGATTTTTTTCATATAGGTAGGTATCCTAGAAAACATGGAGCCGAGATGCTGCTCATGTGCTTTGGTTTACAATGTGGGTTTAGCCAAGGGGTCTGAAACTAACGTCTCTAAATTCCCTTTTTGTAAAATCCAGGCTCTGCCAATGTGTGCTTATGTAATTTTTAACTAAGAAAACATGTTTTTACCGCTAAAAACATTAGATAATAGGTTATTAGGCCAAAAACAGTGTATTATACAGCTTTATCTACGTTTTTTCATGTTTTTTTAACGTTTTCAAAAATTAAGGAGGGCTCCGCCCCCCCCCCCCAATTTCGGGGGGGGGGGGGAGGCGGAGCCCCCCGAAATTTTTTTTGTACTACAATCCGTCCCCCCAAATGAAACTCTGGCTACGTCTCTGCATAAATCCCAAATGGGAAAATCTGCGAGGAGTATCATTAGCCACCAAAATTTTAGTGCAGGTGATTTTAGCAGATTAATTTAATGTCAAAATTCTTAGGTACTCATGTAAGACTAGGAGAAGCACACTATTATTTAAAAAATATTTCGCTTTTTCATTTAGGTTTCCAAAACCCGCATTCAGAAAAAATCCAATTCCGCATCCCCAATTTCCTTTTTAATAAAAACTTTCGACTCTTCCAAACGTATCTCTCCCTTACCAGAAGGACCATTCTCACGGGCTACTGTCCCTTTGTCATCTGTGGTCGGGGATTTACTTCCGTCTTCCGAAGCCGCGGCGTGTCCCGCCGCCTTTATTTCACTCGCCAACTCCAGCAGTGCGAGGTGCCTTTTTGTTTTCTCGTGCTTTGCCAGTTGGTCCAGCCTGGAAAAGCCCTTGTCCCGGCAGATGGGGCAGAAAAAGCGCTTGTCCGGCGGAGCGTGTGTGGCTTCGTGCTTGCTGAGGTAGTTCTTCTGGCTGAAGCGGCGTCCGCACGTGGCGCAGCCGAACTTGTCCAACTTCGGCGCTTTAATTCCCAAGTGGACGGTCCGCTTGTGGGCGGCCACGGAGTGCTTGAAGGAGAAAGCCAGGCCGCACAGGTCGCAAGTGAAGGCTTTTTGACCGGTGTGGGAGCGCTGGTGGAGGGCCACGTAGTGACGGCGGGCGAAACTCTTGCCACACAGATCGCAGAAGAAGGGGCGCTCCCGGGAGTGGACGCTGCGGCGGTGGTCTTGCATACTCAGCTTTACCGTGAATCTGTGATTCAGAGATGAACAACTTTACGATGGCTATGCCACACACGAAGATATAACTCCCAACACAAAAACCAGCTCACCCAACGCAACACCTTTTTACATACACACACATAAACAAGACTCTGAGACATAGGTGGGCAGGGCGCAAGGGGGGACGGTTGGGGGGTTATACTTCCCCAAAAATCCCAATTATAGCCGACACCCCCCCCGCCCTTAAAATTTGCGGGGTACCCCGGACACCCCCTGAAATTGGGGGATCTCAGTACTAAAAATGCTAAAAATGGGGAAGTATAAACACCCCAAAAAAATTTTGGGGAACCCCTCTCCCCAGTTTCGAGGGTTGGGTATACTCTTCCCAAAATCTGGGGGGCTGCCCACCAATGCTCGAGACTTAGAGGGAGCTGTGGGGGGGTCTGGGCGAACCCTGTAGTAGTGGCTCATCTTCGCCAAGATGGAAAAAGAGGGGATTAGCGAGGCGAGGAGCGCACCAGTGTCCTGACCGTGTTGGCTGCGACAGGAACTGAACCAAGAACAAACACACA
>JASAMX010030882.1:0-20027 GCA_030248175.1 Microlaimidae sp. YZB2_3 | reverse complement strand
AACGGCATAAAAGGGCTGAATTTTGAAAAGAAAAATAGTAAATGAATATAAAAAATGCGGAAAAAATTTATTGTCAGCCGTATGGCTGACACGGGCTACTTGTTACAAAAAGTGCAAAATCACAAAAACAATTTCATTGAAAAAGCTCACGTGACATTGATTTTAAAATTTTAGACTAAAGATAAGGTAAGATAAGATTTCAGAATTTTCGTCTTCTACATCTCGTCTTCGGAAAGCTCGTCTTTTAAACATTTAATCTGCCGAAAACTCGTGTTTTGAGTGCTTTTTTATAAACGTATTTTTACAAACTTTGTATTATTTAGTGACTTGAAATGTGGAATGTTAACTATTTTTCATCTTTAAGCCTAAGCAAAACCCGAAAATAAAGCTAAATTTTACTATGATTAACTTTTAGTTTTATTAAATGTTTTTTTTTTCTTGAAGACCAAACACTACATAAGCCTAAGCCAAACCCAAAAAATTAAGTAAAATTCTATTGTTGTAAATTTGTATTTAATGATGTATTTTTTGAATTAAAGAATACACACCAGTTTTTCCCAAGTCTAAACGAAACCTAAAAATTAAGTGGAAATTTATTTTTTGGGCGGAAAATCGCCTTTTTGAAAATGCGTTTACGAAATCCTATCTAAAAGATGGGTTTTTCGAAGACGAGATGTTTGAAGGACGAGCTTTCCGAAGACGAAATGTAGACTACGAGATGTTGAAAGACGTAAGGCAAAATAAGAAAATTCCGCACACTCATCAACATGAGTAAAATTAGCAACTTGAAGCAAGCTAGAAAACGAACGTATACTTTTTAGAATTTAAAATAAGTTTTTTTTAATTTAAAAAAAGTGGTAATAAAGCTTAAAAAAATGCTCTAGCAATTAATAAAATAAAAAAGTGCATTTTAACCTTTCTTGTATGTTAGACCGAAAAATGTTCAGTAGAGGCATGTAATTGAAGTTCGAAAAAAGATGCTTTTTTAAAATAACATTCTTAAAGTTTAGGGTTAAATTTCACCAATTATTAGCATATTCGATTTATAAATATGAAGAAATTTCGTAATATAAAAAAAAATTTGCTATCAAATTATCAAATTATTCAAATTTTTTTCATATTAGTATCCAATTTAAATTTTAGTTCCTTTAACACGTTTTGATTTTTCAATCAAAGCATACTCCCTGTATAAAATTGCTTTAACTCTCTGCTTTATTTATAGAGTATTCTGTAAAAGTAATAAGAATGGTTAGCGATATTAGGTATAATATTGTTTTAAACTTGAATATATTGCCAATACTTACATAAAAGTGTATAGTGTATACTATCACTATGTAAAATAATAATTTAAGGTTTATAAAACATCAAAATATTAAAATAAATTTTTTGTTCTCCCTTAAAAAACATTTGCGTTTTTAAAATAGGTTTTTCTACAAAAGTTTTTTCTAAAAAGTGCTTAAATTCAAAAACGTAACTATTAATTACCTAACACAAATAATCTACAGTAACAAACTTGAATTTTTGAAAAAATGACCAAAACTACAACTTCTAAAATTTTTTAGCCTGCCCCGGCAAGTCGAAATTTCGCTACCCCAGCCCCGGCCACGGCCCCAGCATCAGCAAAAATCCTGCACCGGTCGATCCCTATTTGCAACAATTAACTCCTGTTGATTTATTTTCAGTTAAAATGCGTTCGCAAATTTCTAGTTGTTAGCTCTCGTTATATCACTTTGTTGGCATTGGAATCTTGAAGGAATAAAAATAAATAAATACAAAAAAACTGAAAACAATTTTAAAGCTATTTAACAATAGTTTCGTCTCTGTTGGCTGAAGAAACACACCATAGTTATTCAAAATTTTAATGGGGTAGAAAACATCATTACTTCTTGGATAAAACTTAGAGAAAACACTAAAAAATAAAATGACGTTTGTTTCATAAAATTCTGTTAACTACAGTGTGGTTCAGTGGTTTCATTAGACCACGCACAGTCAAAAATTTATAAGGACGATGAAATCAGTTTTAAGGTGTTTTTAGAATCTTTATTTTATGAAGTTGAAACCACCAAAAATTAAATGCCCAACAAGGCAAAACAACTGCAAAAGTTTTTCATTTTGCTATGGAAAAAAAAACTTTGTTTTTACACGCAGTAAAGCCGGTTTGAGGTGAAAAATTGACATTTAGCCGGTTCTGAAGCTTCTCACCCGCTAAACAAACGCGGATTTAATTCTAACTGTCTTAAAAAACAAAATAGTTCAAAAACTAAATCTTGAGTCGCCACACGCTCGCACTTATGTTTTGTTTTTTAAGAAAAACAAATTAATTAATACAAGTACTATATAATATCTATTAATATGTTTTTTGTGGTTTTTCAAGAGTTTTTTAATACTCTAGAAAAATCGACTCGGTTGTAAAATAATAAACGAATGTAAAAAATAATAAAAAATATTATAAATGATTGAACCACCTAAAATAGTGGTGGTCTTGTTTCTTGGATAATTGGCTTTTTTTAAAAATTACATGTGTCGATTTTGAATTCAAAACTTTGTATAGTGGATTAATGTCATTTGACCTTTATTTGGTACACGTTATTTGAAAGCACTGAAATATGACATCACTAAAATAGGATTTTATATTTGTTATTTTTTTTTAACAGGAAATTTTTATAACAAATAACAATGGATAAAGTTTTTAACGTATCCATACTTACTGTCTAGAGTTTTTTTTTATTGTGATGATAAAAAATGAGTCGACATAAAACAAAAATTATTGTGATCTACTTTTTTTAAACAGTACCTCAATAATAGTAACAAAACGCGTCACAGTCAGAAAAATTTTATATATTCTCAGTACCATTCTCACACAGCGAAAAAACAACTGATGTAACCGTGGGATCTTGGTATATTCGCTGGGAACGTTTCTGTCAGAAAAACAAGTTTTGCACTCAAGAGCAAAATAAACCTTTCTGAGGAGGATTTTAAATCGTAGTAAAGGAGCAAGTCGCGCGTAATTCTCCTGCAAAAGCAGATATAAGCCACTTGGCCTGACGTCCGTCAACACGTACCATTTTTTTGCATTCTGCGATCAATCACTATCAGAATATTTATCTGTTTTTAAAATTTAGTTAGACTGATTATACTTTACTTAAAGTCCAGTCTTAATAGAAAGATGAGTGTGGTCGTTATTTATTTTTGGTTATGTTTTTGTGTTATATTTTACCAGCTTTTATGATTAATTATAAATTTTTTATTCAGGTTATCTTGAGATCGAAATGCTAAGTGCAAACTGACAAGTGTTAAGTTTTGAGCAAATCAAACTTTGCCGCTAAAGCGTCTTTGAAACTTTACCGCAAAGGCATTTGTGAGGTAGTTTTATGCAATTATTTACTGTGTTTAAGAACGCTGCATTTTTTTATTTCATCGTATCTTATTATAATTAAGCTATCATGTCTTATTCTATTATAGTTTCTTCTATCTTATATACGCCTCGCGATAAGTTAAACTATAAGTTTTATGTTTTTCTAAATACTTTTTTTCGCTTGTTAATATCTGCCGCGTATAACCTTGAAAAGCACTTGTACATTTTGCTTTATTTTGAACTACGACCAATACAGTGAAAATTTCACTTCCTTAAAAGCAATTTTTTGATTTGTAAAAAATAAAAAAATCATCTGATATACTATTAGAACGAAGCCTTTCCAAGTATTCTCTGCAAATTGTAATTGAGATTTTTTTGCTAATTTTTTATGACGTTTTAAATGCGCACTTTAAAAGGAAAAATTTGTTCATAAGTCCCGATTATTTTAAACAACACTATTAGCAGTTTTTTATATATAATTCTCCTGGGAAAAAACAACAAAACGCCATTAGATACTTTTAATAAACCATTAAAGTTTCGGTACTGAAAATATAGCTGCGTTCACACTGAGATGGCATTGCCACCTGTGATAGCTATCACCGTGGCATTGCCGCCAAACTAGGTTTACACTGGGTTGGCATTATCACCTCCAGGTTCTTGGCTTTAAATTTGGCCAATTTATGAAAACCGTAATTTTTTTATTAATTTTTTATACAGTGCGCACGTTTTTACGCGTTTTTTTTACGAATATAGCTGTTATTGATGATAGAGTTTTGAACCGAACAACAGCCGTGTCAGCGATGACTGCTATCACGGGATTGTCGCGGAGATAGTTGCCACTGCGGGTTAACATTGCCACTTCAAGTGTAAACACGTCCTATGATTAACGTTAAAAACAACTGTTTCGGAAATAGCTATTACCGTGACAAGGCCACCTCAGTGTGAACCAAATCTTAGTCCTGCTTGATCAATGTAACTTGTCTTTAAATTTCGCAAATATCTGGTTTTAATGTGTAAAATATCTTTATAGCTGTTTTTGTGTTTTTCAATTGGCAAAAAACTGGCGCGAAATCGTGAAATCGCCATTTTTCACTTACATTTATTGTGTTTTCTTACAAACAAATAGTTTGTGTCAGGTGTCAGCCATACGTTTCATTAAGTTGTTCCCGTATTCTTCGGCTTCATTAATTTTATTTTGTTAGAATAATGAAGTTCTGATCGTTTTTTTTTTTGAGTTTTGGTTTTTGACGTGGAATAGTGTTTTTTTATTCTATTATTTTAAGGCATTTGGCTTACTAATCTTTACATTTAATTTTTGATACATTTTTTAAAATTTTTTTAAACGACCCTTTTTTGAAAAAAAAAATGTTTTGATTTCGTCAGGATATTTATTTGAAAATAGTTTTTAAATATAATGCTATTAGATTTGACATTTTTATCTAAAAAATTGGGTATTTAAAAAAATTATGACTTTTAACAACAGGATAAAATATTTATTTTATTTATTTATTTTCCCATTTTAACCAAATAATAAGCCTGTTTTTAGTGTAGTTTTTAAAATTTTAATTTTGTTTACGTTTTTAACTTTGTTTCAAATTGTCTCTTTTATGTTTCTGTCAAATTGTCTCTAAGTTTCTCAAGCTCTCGCGCACGAAAAAGCAAAACGCAAATCTGCAAAAAACAATGTGTTTTTTTTTCAACCATAATAATATAGTTAAATGTAATTTTTTGAATTGGCATTACCATAGTCTTCTGTGCAAAAATTATATATTTGTATTTCTAAAATACTAGCCAACAATGAAAACACGGGTTTAAAAAAACATTACTATCAATCTACTGTTTTTTCGGAGTCTTAATAACAATTGATTAATTAAAGAGACAATTTTTTTACGAATATCAAATATTGCATTGTTTTAAAATTTTTAATACGTAAATACTTGTTAAAAAAAAAATATAAACATATCCCCGGAAAACTCTATTTTAGAAGATCTAACGTGTTTTTTTTTTGAATTTCAAAAAGTTTTTTACAGTTTTAACCTCCAAAAACTAAACATACAGAAAAATTTAACCCTTTGAGATTTTTTCATCTAAAAAGCGCTGCATCCGCAGAAGGGATTCCAAGTCGGCAGTGCTGCAGAGTGTTTAAATTGGTACTAATCGTTGACGGCACGCAAAATTAAACACAGAGCAGCACTTGTACGGAGGGCGTTCCGCGGATATGCAGCAGAAAAAATTCCAAAGGGTTAAAAAACCTATAAGTCACTCAAAATTGAGGTTTTAATTTTTGTCGTTTGGAAACTTTAGACGAAAAACGTTTCCCTAAAACAAAAATTATTTTATATCGTTAAAGACGAGAAAAAAGTCTTCTTAAAGCTCCGATTTTATTATAAATTAACTATAAAATATATTAGAAAATAAAAGTTTTGCAATAAATTATTCCGTCGCAAAAAAAAATTTACAACTTATTAAGAGTGAACGATATCTAGCGCTATTTAAATTAAGGTGTAAAAGTAGTTAGGAAATGGTATTAGTTTTATTAGTTGTCCGACCTGTTTCTGTCTAATTCATTGCGATTTTATCAAGGAAAAAATATTTTTGCATTTATTAGAATTACATTGATTATTTTAAATTTATTGCAATATAGCTATTTTTAGTATTATTTTTAATGAGTAAAAATAATTTTCAACAAGATAAAGGACACTAAAAACAACAAATGTATAAACGTCTTATCGGAAAAATAAACAAACATACAATATTGTGGTTTTATGTAAATTAAATAATTAATATACCAAAAGTTTTCATTTAATTTTATAATTACTGAGACTTTGCTAAATTAAAAATTGTTTATGGTTAAATATGAATTATATCTGGTTGATTTCGTAAAATTGTATGGGTGTCATGTGAGGACCAATTAAATTGTGTACGGTTATGACATTTAAAAAAAACGAATGGGAACGTATAAGTTTTGTTAAATCTCTCCTTTTTACAAAAAATATACAAAAACTATTCAATTTAAGCCGTTTAAAAATTGACGTTTTTTGTCAAAGCTTAGTCATTTCATAAATATTTATAATACATAAGGTGTTAATCTTTAATCTTTAATGTTAGACCGTTTTTACTCAAAATATTAAATAGTTTTGTTTTTAAATATTTGATTTGATATTGGAATTAATATGTCAATAATTTCTTAAAATTAAAAATAGGACAGTAAAGGTTTACGATTATTATTGTTATTTTTTATGTTATATTGTTCGTAGTTGAACTCACAGACAATTTTTTTTAATCATAGTATCAGCGGTTGTGTTCTATCAAAATGGCTGTTATGAATACAAAAACTGACGAACTTAACTCAGCATCTAAAGTTTCACCCAGGAAAAACAGCCAGCGATTAGAAAAGAAACTCGTTTCAAGAAAAATGAACTATTTATTTATCCAAGTGTGCTGCTGCCAAATGAACATTCGCGATTTGACCATCGGAGTTGCTGCATTTGAGGTGGAGTTCCAACAAACCCGGATAATGAAAATAAATTAACGCAATTAAAAAGTTTGTTGTGTTTTCCAAACGTTCATTGTGTAGGTAAACTTAGTTAAATCGTGTTTGTAATGCTCTATGCAAAGCTCCTGTACACTTTTACTTTCCTTACACAGCGGATTCTTTTACCTTACCGTGATCGTGCGTAAAAATTTTATGATGTCAATAGTACAAATATAGGGGTGTTGTTTTAGTGGTGAGCATCAAAAGTAACAAAATTGTTCGAACCAATATATAATTTGTGACGCGTAATGTTGATTACGATGGATTTTACTACCGCCAAGACAAAAAAAAAAACTCGCGTGAAATTATGTAGAGCTCATTACAAAAACGGGTTTAATTAGAAAGAGTAGAAAAAGTTAAGTTAAATTTATTCAAAGTCCTTAGAGTCTGAAAAATTTAGAGCTTTAACTTCCAGCCGAAAATTAAAACTAGGAGCCGAAAATGCAAAACTTAAACCCGAGCTTTTGAAATGGCTCTTACGAATAACCTCATACTCAGGAAATGTTATACTAATTTTTTTTAGCTATTCTGGCTTACTTCTTTCAGATCAACAGACTTTAGGAATGACTAGTTTACTTAGAAATGAAATTTTTTTTGTGAGTTGGTTAGTTTTGAAATATTTCACATTCTCAAACAAAAAAACTTGAGATAAATATTTTTATTGAAAATACACACTATACATAAATCACATGACAGGTGATAGTTGAAACTCCTGGGGGTTAAGTCCTGCGCCGCCGTGTTGGGTATCGGTGCGGTTGTTTATTTCCTGGCCTACTTTGCCTATTTGATCCACGTCCTAACGGCAATAATTATCGCGGCGGGACTCTTATGCAAACTCTACCTGGGTCTCGGCGCGAAACATTGCCGCAGTCGGCTGATGGCGCCTTACATGATCTGGAAACCGATGGAAACTGCCATGAGCACTGTGCCGATCATTTACTTCGCCATAAAGTGGCAGAATAGCATTTACACACCAGGCACTATTGCCAAAGCCTTCGTTCTACCGGTAGAGTTGCAGTGTCAAAAATAATAAAAGCATTAAATTTGCTTGGTGGTTTTTAAATTAATTTAAGTTTTGGGTTGAATGGAAAAAAAGCAGCTTCTTTTTTTGTTTTAGTAATAAAAAATTCAAACGTTTCAGTAATAAAAATTTAAAAAGGTTAAACAAAGACAATCGGTCTATTTTTATCAAAAAATTTTCCTCATAATATATACTATTTGATTTTCACTAATTCTGACTAATCAAACAATTTTTTTTGATAAAACTGAACAATTTTTTACAATTTATTTTTAGTAAATCTTGGATTTCAAAAATTCTAGATTACGCAATTTGTTTTTAAAGGAAAAGTATCAGGTTAGGCAAAACGTAAGTAAAAGTTAAAATTTGTTAAGCTGTAATTTAATTACAAAACCCTAATTTAAACTGTTTAATTAAAAAAAAAAAACACTATTTTACCTAAAAATAAAGAACATCACTTTGCAGTTAGTCATATAGAAACCTGATAACCTGATAAAAGCTTAAATTTTCAACTTGATTTAATTTCCGTACTAAATGTGTAGGACTATTGTTCTAGAAAAAAATGAAGTCGGCTACGATACGATGTTTTCAATTTTGTGTTAATTTTGCCAATGCCATTACTTCTTTTTATTTTAAAAATAGTTCTATGGATGAATCTCACATAAAAAAAGCTGCTTACCAAGTGGTATAATTTGCATGAGCATGAATTCCGCGAAACTGATTGGACGCTTAGCATGATAAATAATACGTTCAGTATTATTTATTTCGGTTTTCCAATCAAAGAATAAAGGGAGTTAGCAGTTGATTTTTCCAGATCTCAATCTCACTTACGTGAGATTAATGAACCGACCTATTTAAACTAAAATTAAAATTTAATTTTTTGGGTACTAAAAGTTTTTTTTGCGAAGTTGTTGTCCGGTTAATTTATTTAATTTAATTTATTTGGGTTACCGTTCTAATGTTTTTTTTTTACCCAGACGCCAAAAAAAACATCGCCAGTAAGTAATAAGAAATATCCTGCAACGAAACCGCTATCGGACCCACGCTGGAGAGACGACTATGATCTTGAAACTGCAATATTCCTTCCGCACCACATTCTTTTTATTTTGGTCATCTTCTGCTGTCTACAAATTCTTTTGTCTATCCCTTTTTTTGCCATCGCATTTAAGTGCCGTATGATGCTGCGAAAATTGGAGCGACCGCCGATTCCCAAAGTTAAAGAATACGAGATTCAGGCTGTTTCCAGGTAATAATAAGCCTACTATAATTTTCATTAATTAGCTTAATGATTTGAGTATGTGGAGTAAAATTGTTAAAAATATAATTGTTTAATCAAAATTTAAAAAAATATTTTTTCTTGTCTCCTTTTGTGATTTATAAGTAAAAATCGCACATTTTACGCAAGTGAGAACCATTTCATCATTGCTAATATATAAAACTATCCTTTTTGGTATCTGCGTTAAAAGGTATATACAAACCACAAACAATTTAAAAAAACGCAGTTTTGTGGTCGATTTGAAAAATTTTTTTGGGAAAAACTTGTACTAATGCCACGACAATCATTATTTTGTGGTGTAAAGTGGGTTTCGCACTCATACAGTAGTTGTAGTTGTAAATATGGTTAAGTTAAAACGCCTTGCTGATTTTGAGTTTTTGTTCTTGTCGATAGGTTTTCATAAAAAAATATAAATTACGAACGTCCAAAAAAATTTTTTTCGTTTTATGACCCAAAAAAATCTTACTTAAAGGCTTGAATTGTATTGCTGTTCACTAATGTAATAGAAAATTGGGTGTCGTGTGAATACTAATATTGAACTAAAACATTTACTCAAGGTAAAGCAAAACATTTAGTTTTTCAGGCTGAAGTGAAGAGCGTACCTGGTCTCCATCAAAAAGAAATGAGTTTAAACTCTTAAACAAAGAAAAATAAAAAAAGAGTCGTCAATCTTAATGTAACGATAACCAATCATTGTCACGTATTTTCTTACACGTGATATTTTCTAAAAGAACGAGATCACCCAATTTTTACCCTGTATGAGATTCATTTTTATATAATAATTTGCGTGATCTTTCATTAATTTTTGTCTGAATACAGTAGAAATCACCGAAACCGGTCACACATGTTTTATTCTGAACAAATTTTTCGGGCACATTATCTTAAATAATTATTACACCAAATATTTAATTTTACGTCTCATTGAATGAACATGTAATAGCTAGAAAGTATATATGCGTTAGTGTATTTCAACGCTAACATCATAAATATTAAATCTACTAATATGCCGTTTATGTTTCAGCAATTTTTATCTTTTTTTCCAGAAATATCGAACAACATTTGGATGTGGGAGATTTAACGGAGAGTCTTCATTCGCGCGAAAGAACTCATACCAACGATTTGTCAACAGCTATAATTACAGACGACCGATACCCCGTAATATCTCAGATTGGTCGACATTACCAAGTTTAAACAAAATCATTTAATATCTTTTTGCTTGTGATAACTTATTTGAGAATAACTGATTTAAAAGCTAATATTTTTGGAACCTAGTCTTTTGTGTCATAGTGCCCTATTTGGCATTTTGTGATTTCTTTGAATATTTAGACAATTTAATTTATATTGTTTTAGTTAACAAGAGACAGTTTAAATTTTTAATATTGTCATGTTTTTATACAATTTTCATTACGAACTTTCATCATAAGTTTCATGGCTGGTTTACACTGCATCACTTACGACTTATGACGTCTTACGTCTTACGTATAGTTTTGACTTAAGAGGAGCTATTAGTTCACACTATCACAAAAAAAACATATGACGTAAGACGTTTTATTTTACTTTTTTTTGCATTCAAAATAGTTTAATTTCATCACCTAAATAATGTTTGCATATTTAATTGTTTAAATCGCACGATATAAAACATGTTGTAGCTTATTATCTTTGTAAAAACCAACAAAAAGTTAAAACGTTTGTTGGTTCATGCATTTTCGCAAACGCCTTATAAAACTCAAAATCTTATCAAAAAACCATACAAGGGCACGAGGGGGGTTGGAGGTGGGTTAACCCCCCCAAGATGTGGAGCTAACCCGCCCCCCACTCAGAAGTGGAGGGAGAAAAAATACCCATTTTTCTTTTAAAATCAAAAAACGATATGGGTAAAAGGCACTCCAGACAAAAACAACGATAGGGTAAAATGCGTTTCTCGGATTTTAAACCCCCCTCGCATAATTCTGCGTTTAACCACCCCCCCCCCTCATTCCGGACCAACTTGTCCATGTATAAAAAAACCCAAGCTTCTCGTTTGAAAGACGAACTAAAAGCTTTAAGTGTTATGAGGGCTACGGGGTGTTTGTGTTTTTTTTTGTGGGTGGGGGGTATTTAAATTTTTGTGTTGTTAGGGTAACTGACTTAATTTCGGCCACTTTTTTATTTTTTTGAATAAGTTTTTTTCTGTTTTTTCCAATCGACCCAAAATTTGGTCTAAAAATCAAACGATAGCTATTTTTGTTATTCCAGGGCAACATTTTAAAATTTCTGTTACACTTAAAAATCAGTGTAGGTTTAAAGTTTTGTTTTTATAGTGGCAGAAACTAAGGCGCAAACCATTAACTTCGGCCACCTAAAAAAAACTGGCTGTAACTATTGCCAAAACGAACAATAAAAATTTTTAAAGGTTGCAAATTTATCCTTAGGTAATGTTCATATTACATATAACTTAATTTTTTCCTGTTCACAAACTTTAATAGTTATTAGTAAGACTTTAAATAATTATGTCAAACCCTTAAAAAAACAAGTTTTAATGACCTGGATTTTTTGTTGAATTTTTTTGGCTTCAAAAAAGTCATACAAGCTAAAAAAAATCTTTATAAATATGATAGTACAATGATATTTAAAAACAGCAAAAAACTTCAGGTTCTTTCACCTAAATTTTAAGGTGGCCGAAATTAACGGAATCTTAAAATACGCAGTTAGTTAAACGTATTGCAAAGTGATTTTGAAGAAAATATCAAAACATGAAAATTAACAACTTTGAGCCTTAAACAAAAGATATTAATCACAAAAAATTCACTTTTTGTATAAAAATGTTGATAATGTAGAATAATAAAAATAAAAAACTTTTGAAAAAACACTTTATTCAACATTAATCCAGTTACTTTTGCGCTAGTTCTTTTGTGTTTTAAAAATAAGCCAGTTTTCTAACACCCTAAATTGGTGGCCAAAATTAAGGCCTGGCCGAAATTAAGTCAGATACCCTACGTCTTAAATTAAGTGCTACGTCATACGTCTGAAAAGATGTAGGGTAAACCAGCCGTAATATTGAATATAAGTGATGTTCCTCCGCTTTTAGGAACAACGCCGGAACCCCCGAAGCCCCGGGGCTTCGTAGCTCCACCCTATTTTTATACTGATTTTAAAAATAATTGTACCTTTAAAGCCCAGTTCACACTGAGGTGGGAATGCCACCGCCATCGGTGGGAATGCCACCGGTGGCATTGCCACCGCTAGGTTCACACTGGGGTGGCATTGCACCGCTGGAGAGCATTTCGTCGCGTGTAGAGCTAAGAAAATGTCAGTAACTTTTGTTTACTTTTTACTCTTTCTTTTACTTTGTCTCTTTTTTACTACTTCCCAGCTGTTTGCTTGGTTAATTCTGTACATGTACATGTATGTTTTTGCTCGCTTAAAATAAAGTTCCGGACGGTTCCGAACTTGATCAGAAGTTCATCCGAATCAGTAGCCTTATTTTTTAAAGTTTTATTTCTGAAAAGTATTGTGGTCGAAGAAACATTAACAAACTTAAAAGTTTTCTTTTTAATTAATATAGGATTTTTTTAATAACCCTGTTTTTAGATTTTTAATACTCTTTTAACCTAAAATGGCCGTGCAATAAATTATATTAAAAACTGTGCAGCAGAAAAAATTGCAAATCTTTTATTAATGCATAAAAATTGCAAATTTATATTCAAGCACTTTTTCATGCTATGTATGTACGTGTGTTTAAAATTTGTAAAAACTACTTAAAATTTTTTTTATAAAAGATCATTTTTGTTTTTGTTTGTTTTGCTAAACACGGTTTTGCTATATATTCTTTTCATTTATGCAATTCAGGCGTTTTCACCCGTTTTTCTGTTTACACCGCAATACTGTTTGCGGTTTTGCTTATACACTGTAAAAATCGTAATATTTTTCATTGATTTTTTTTAACAATGCGCGCGTTCCCATGCGTGTTTTTTTGAGAGAGCTTCCACCGGTAACGGAGTTGTGGATCGAACACAACAGCGGTGGCATTGCTACCTCAGTGTGAACACGTCATATTTTTAACGTTGGACACAACAGCAGTGGCAATGCCACCTGGCGGTGGCGATGCCACCGGTGGCATTGCCACCTCAGTGTGAAGCGGGCTTAAATGTATCAAACTTAAATAAGGTTTAAATCGCTCATTTAAGGGGCGGAGCTTAGGAGGTCTACCCCTGCTTTAAACCAAAGCTCCGAAGCATAAAATTGGAGGGTAGGAACATCATTATTAATTAATTATACACAAAAAGGTTTTCACACACGCCTGTGTTGCAAATGTGATTTTTTTACTTTTGATGTTTCTATCTTAATCCATTTGTAACAATAAAAACACGATATGCTTAAATAAACATATAATAATAACTGAAGTTTTAAAATATGCTTCATACTCCAAAATCGGAAATATGGGATTTGTTATAATCATATTATAACCAAGAAATAACATCCAACTGTTCTTGACTAAATCTACACGATTGTGTTATTGAAATATTGTCGTTGCAGTTGCGTAACATATTTATGCATAAAAGACTTGAATAAAACTTTATGGAAAAATATATATGTTGACTACAGCAATATCAACTAAAATATGTTTAGAATTTGCATGTTTTTTACATTATTCTTTAAATCTTTAATGTTGTCACGAAAACCTTAACATTATTTTATACTTTATCAAAATTTTTTTGATTATTCCATCGGTTTATACCATTTACTATTTCCTTTTTTACTACACTAAAATATTTCCCAGAACTTTTAAAATTAAAAATGTGCGACATCCTTAAAATCTTTTTTCAAATCATTTGCCCAATCTTTGTTCCTTAATGTCGTGGTTTTTTATTTCATTAACCGAATTTTTGTATTATAAACCAGATTTTATTCACCTTCTTATTTAAAAAATATTTTATACTTAAGGTGGAACACCTCAGTTATGACGATTTTTACTAAAAGTTAGATATCAACTTAGATATTAATTTTTGTCTGAGAAAAATATAGTGCGATTGAAAACTCAGATTATGATGTATCCAACGATAATAGTTTCATCGTTTACCGAATGTTCTACTTTGAGATATAGTTTGATGAATTTAAAGCTCAAAAACAGTTTTTGGCCATTTAAAAAATTTGATTCTCTCAGTTAACGAAAAATAGGGGGCAACTTTTAGATGTGGTTTTGAGTAAAACGTAATTTAAAATTTTAAAAAAATCGATGTTTTTAAAAGAAAAATCATATTAAAAAAATCCTGAATTAGTTTTTTAATCAAATACAATTCAAAGTATTAATTAGACTTGTGTCTAACTATTTCCAAACTTTCATTAAAATCTGAGCGAATCAAATTTTTTTAATTTTTATTTAAATTTTTTTGATTTAACGCCGAGAAACTACATTTTCGAACCGTTTATCTAAAAGTATCTTTTAAGAGATAGATCTCAAATGGGCCTGAAGCCGATTTGAGTTAGAGTTAGGTAAATTCGTATTTTTCGTTATCATTGCATACATAAGGATTTCCCCTTTCCCTCACCCGTTTTTTTCCTATTAGATTTTGGTTAGAGTGTCGGAGTCGGATCATCGGACCCGTTGGTTCGAGTCTTCCACAGGCAATATTTTAAACGTCGAAAAAATTTTTTTTTTAATTTTTAACTTTTTAATTAAAAAAAGTGTTTTTTATTCAGGATACTCTAAATGAAAAATCAAAACAAAAGAATATTTTTGGTAATGAATTTTATTATAATATAATGTATTTTTGAAATCTAACTGTGGTGTTCTACCTTAATATACGAAATACTTTTTACAAAAAAAATTATTTTATCATGGACCTTAAATTTTGAATTGGAAATTCAAAAATATTAGAGTAAAGGGAGCAACCAGGCAATTATAGAGTTTAACCCGTTCCTGTGATAGCCTTTTTTCCCCTGTTATTATTGTAAAATCTACATGCGACAAAAATAAAACCTACGTCTCACGGTGGTGGTATTTTCGTATGACCAATTTTGTACTTAAATCTTACCGCGGTAGACCTAGGTCGTATTTAGGACACATATTTTTTGTGCGTGATTAGTGCCCAGTGAGCACGCAAATTAAAATGGTTAAAGCTGTACGGAAGAAATATTCTAATTTATGCAATTTGAAATATCTTACGTAATACACTGTATCCGTGAATAAAATCTGTATATTGCTACAGTACGTACATCTTTAAACATTTAAATTTGCTCGCTCACTGGGCAATAATCACGCACAAAAATTATATATGACCTAAGTAAGACCTAGGTCATACGAGTGTTTCACGGTTGTAACCAAGGAAAAAGCAATCACCGGAACCGGTTAATCATACCAAGGCGGAAATGAAAGTGAAATAGTTTTAGATTTTGAAAAACGAACTCATTAACGTACAAAACAATTCTAAAGAACGTGTTACAATTTTCTCTTGTAAGCAGTATTCATAAAACTTGGTGTGATCCTACAACAAGGTAACGGACCATCACTTATTTAAAACAATATTTCGACATTGTCGAAATAAACATTATTTCGACAACACCTTACATTGTAATAATACTTTTTTTGTAAAAAATAGGTTTACTTTGTCAGAAATTCAAATAATAGTAATTTTTTCTCAATTTAATTAAATAAATGAAATTTTGAAACCATATGCAAATTCTAAAAACAACTATAAGATTAAAACGTAAAAAATATAATATAGGGTAATATTTTAATCTTTTAGACTTAGCAAAATAGAAATAAAATTATAAATATATATAATTATATATATTATCATATATTTTTAATATACCGATGATTAAAATACAAAAATTAGATAATTTTTACAAAAAATGCGGCTCAGCCAACAATAAATTTTTACAACCTAGGTTTAACACACAAACATAATATCTCTAAAAAATAATAATAAAAAACGAGGATTTAGCTTTGTTTTTTAAAACTTTAATTACGGTCCTATAATTGAATAAAAAAACATTTCTGAAAACTTAATCCGGAAATAAGTTTGTAAAGAAAAAAGGAGTTTGCCCCTGAGTTTTTCACCATGATTATAAAGGGAGTTTGAACCAGATTTAACCGTTATTCAAAAAAATTTGAGAAGTCAGTATTTTTTTTAAATTTTAATCTACATTGTAAATAAAAACCTCTACCACGTAATAATATACATAGTAAAAATGTACAACATAAGAAAAAATAAATTATTTTATAGTTGGATAACTGTAAAGCTCTATGTGTGTACTAGTGATGTTTCCAGAAGCTCCGGAGCTCCGCCCTATTTTAATTTTAGGCCATTTTCATGAATAATTAAAGAGTAATGCCAGAAAATATCAGCAGAAAATTTTGAAAATTGTTTTTTTTTTCAAAACTTATTTAAAACAATAAATATAGTCCTGAAAAAGTAAAAGAATTTGTAAAACATATCTTAAGTTTAATAAGCTTTGAATCTCTTATTTAAGGGGCGGAGCTCCAAAGTTCTGGAGTTCCGGAGTTCTGCCGCAGCTCCGCAGCTCCTTCCACTTTAAATGGCCGGAGCTCCGGAGCATGACACGAAGGGTGGGAACATCAGTAGTGCGTTCTGTACTGCTTACGGAAAATTTTTCTAAAATGAAATCAAAAGCTATTAATCCCATAACATTTGATTTGCAAGATTTGCACTGTATGGATTGTGCGATTCATCAGTAAAAACATCAGGGAATATGATAATTAATAAGCAAATTGCAGAAGAATGCAACTTATAATAAATATAAAGTATTAAAAACTTTTTTACATGGTCTACTACCCGAAAACTATCATAATGTTGCATAACTTGAAAAGAATAAAAAAACAGAAATCGAAAAAAATTAATGACATTAAACTTATTGTTGATTTTTTTTAATTTGAAAGTATCTTTTTTTTAAACGTCTTATTAATATTTGTATCTAAAGATGAAAAAATATTGCTACAGAAATTATTAAAAGTTTTTCGCTTTTTTTAAAGCCTGAAAAACCTGAGAAAATTTGCGTGGAGAATAGCGAGAAGATAAATTTTTTATTAATGAATTTATGCGTTAACTATTATGTTATATTTTAACCTTATATTTTTTATGGTTTCGTTTTAAAATATAGTGGATTTTTTTGTAAGATCTGTTTTTATTCTGCTTTCGTTTTCACCAATATTTGCATAATAAAAAAAATGTTCAATGGATATTGCGGTCGATTCCGCATAAGGGCCCGTTCACACCTGTTCCCAGTTCCCAGATCTCAGTTCCCAGATCCCAGAAACAGCAAAAATAAGTGTTCACACCTGTTTTTAGGATCCCAGATCCCAGTTCCCAGAACGACTTGGAGCGGCGCTCCAACTTCTGGGAAAACATTAATAGAAAGTGAGCCGAGAGGCGGCTCCGCGCATATGTCACACACGCTAAATGCACACATAAGACTTTTTTTACGTAATAATGTTGGTAATTATGTTAATTAAAGGTCCGTTCACTTTTATGCACGATGCACAATGCACAATGCATTAAAACTTCGAAAATAGGTGTTCACACTTACGCACAATGCACGATGTACCATGCACAATGAATTATCGGACTTGAAACGGCGTTCCAAGTTTTGTGCGAGTAGCAGCGCGCTTCGAAAATTTGTACGCACTTTTTTTACAAAGTACGTACGTTGAAAACTCTTCTGTTTAAAAAACGAATCAAATAATAAATATTCTTACAAACGACATCAAATTTCATTTTACATAAAATTTAAAACATATTTTAGAACTTAACAAAATACAAAGCATAATTCTATGCAAAATAAACAAAAAAAGGGATTTTAGAACTATATTTCGGCGTTTTTTAGCTTTACTGACTAATATTCATTCAGGATAGTTTATCCCAACATCGGTTAATTTGAGGTTTTTTTTGTCAACTTGGATTTGCAGCAACGCTATTATTTGTTAGGTTTTATTTTTTAATAAGAGAAACAATCATTTTAAATCGTATTTAACAATAGTTTTGGCTGAAAACTCGTTTTGATGCATTATGCATTGTGCGTAAGTGTGAACAGGTACTATAATCAAAAATATATAATACTATATAATATATTAATAAAAAAGAAATGTCGCTACGGTCTTAGAAAGCGAAAAAATTGGTGCCATTTTTGAGCACTGCCGTTAATCGTTGTGCGATAAAATGGCAAAACAACTGCTCATTAGCATGTCGTGTAATGTACTGCTCAAATTAGCAGTGTTTTTTTGCGATGTTACCAACGCACTGCATCTCAAAGCACACTGCACTTTTTAACAATTTTATGCGCATATGCGCATATACTGCACATAAATGGCACAACCTCTCAAACAAAAAAAAAAAACCGACACTTAAAAACCACCCTTGCACACTGTACACAAAATACAAACTTTTAGTATAGACATACAAAAATAAAATACAATACAATACACAAAAAGATCTATTTATGTATTGCATTGGATTTTATTTTTGTATGTCTATACTAAAAGTTTGTATTTTGTGTACAGTGTGCAAACTAAGTAGTGGTTTTTAAGTCGGTTTATTTTTTTTGTTTCAAGCGGTTGTGCCATTTTATGTGCAGTATATGCGCATATGCGCATAAAATTGCTAAAAAAGTGCAGTGTGCTTCAAAATGCAGTGCGTTCGAGTTAGCATGCAAGTATATGCGCAAAAACACTGCTACATTTTGAGCAGTGCCCATTTACACGACACATGCCTTAATAAGAGCAGTTGTTTTGCCATTTTATGCGCACAACAATTAATGGCAGTGCTCAAAAAATGGCACCTAATCGTTTCGCTTCTAAGACTGAGTGACATATTTTTCCTTAATATAATATATAGTATTATATATTTTTGCTATAATGCAGCTGTTGATTCAGGCTGAGCGTACGAATATGGAACGAAAATTGTTGTTTTTTAACTAAAACATTGCTAACACGATATTTTTCTTTTGATTATTCAATTTAGTACGTTAAAAATTTTTTATAAAATTTTTCTGTGTTTTTAACGATTATTTTGTATTCGTACGTACGATTTTAAAACGCTTTGTACGTACAGCTTTTAATTACAATGCCCCGCTTCTGTTTCGTGAGGGCGAATATAAATCGAAAATTGTTGTTTTTTTACCAAAAACATTGCTAAAACAATTTTTTAAAACTTTTCAATTTTTTAAATTTTTTTTAATTTTTATGTTTTTTACAATTAACAAACTAATTTATATTATCAAAACGATCGTAAAATATCATTTTATTTAGTTTAGAACATTAAAATTCATTTTAAATGTTTTGTTATGTTTTAAATGAGTATTTTGTGTTTGTATACATACCTACTTGCGTTATTTGACTAAAACAATTCCTGCACGCGCGAGTTTTTATCCAAGTAAACAATCAGGTGTAAACAGGCCGTTTCTTGAATCTGGGAACTGGGATCTGAGAACAGGGATCAAGTGGGGCCGATGCATAACAGAACGGCACGAAACAGTACCACAAAATAGGCCCGGGTTTCGCAAAAGAGTACGCACGAAATAGTATGCCACAAAACAGTACCGTCAAAAAACAGTACAGCGCACATAAAAATTCTGTGTGAATTGCGTTTGCTACACCACGCGACTCTTACACAAAACAGTACTGGCACGAAAGAGTACTGGCACCAAAGAGTAAGATATTCACGCTTTGCGTTTGACTCAAAACAGTACTGGCACAAAAGTGTACTGAAGAAATAACTTAATGTTAAAACGATTACTGTTAACAGCTGCTTAACTTAATTATGATAAAATACAATAAGCAGCGTTTTATACAGCAAACTCAATTTTCAATAGACCATTTAATAAAATTCTTTGAATTTTCTTTGTT
>JASAMX010030881.1:0-39965 GCA_030248175.1 Microlaimidae sp. YZB2_3 | reverse complement strand
AGGCGATAGGCGAGAGGAGATAGTGGCGATAGGCTCCTGTCAGTTCACACTGCTGCGATAGGCGATAGTAACTTGCGATAGGCGACTGGCGACAGGCGATAATGTTTTGATCAAAGTTCTAATCTCATCGCAATTTTGCGATAGGCGACAGCCAAAACAAAGCAATTTTAGCATATTACGTGCGAAAATCGTAAATCAAAGAATTTATGTGAAGAAATAACGCTTCCTTGAATTGAACTTAAATACACACAAATTTTTTTGTTTTTTGTATGCGTTTGGTTGGTTTTTTTTAAAATATGAAAAAATTTGCGTCAAAATATTAATTTTGATGGGTATTTGCTAATTTTGGTTCAAAAGCGACCCGCAATTTATTATAAAACTAAAAAAGAACCTTTAAATAAAATTTTTCTAAACATTGATGAGATCTAAATAGCCTATGGTTGAATTATATCTGGCTAACGTTGAAAATTAAAATTCAGACATGAGGGAACCAATTAAAATTGTGCGGTAATGACGTTTTAAAAAAAAAACACAAATAATTTTTTTTAATTCCACCTTTTCACAAAATATACAAAAATTAACCAAGTTTATCCCTAAAAAATTTGCATTTAGGTTACAAATTAAGTAATTTGATAAATAATTATTAAAATACAGTTTTTAATCTTTGTTAAAAATTATGTCTTTAAAATGAATTTTAATATTCATCAGTTTAACCGGGAGTTTTTTTAAATGAGGTTTATATAAATTTTTATAAAAATTGTACACTGGGCACTGTTCTAAAAAAGTTATACAAACATTTGATCTATTTTTAAAGAATACGGTCGATTTTTTTTCAGCCCATTGTGTATATAACCTAGGATTTTTAAAGTTTACAAAGAAAAAATTGACATTCCAAATAAAGATGGACATTTACAAAAAAAAATCGAATGCTTATAATTTTTTATAAAACAGTGCCCTCGGGCCTATTTTATAAAGATCTTAGTAATTGTAGATTAATAAACGCATTTTATTTCTTCTTATTCTATTAATTAAAAAATACGTACATAACTGTGGAATTTACGGAATTTATAAATTTGTATTTTTTTAGATTCTAAACGCAATTTTATTTATATACTTTTTTATTAAAAATACAAAAAAAATATGCGTTTATTAACCTACAGATGTAAATTAATTACAGGTAATTTTTATAAAATAGGCTCCTGGCCTTGAAAAATATACCGTAATTTGAAACATAAATAAAGGTAATATGCTTAGATTAGTGATGTTTCTACCCCTCCAATATCATCCTCCGAAGCTCCAGTCATTTGGAGCGGAGAAAACTCCCAGAATTCCGGAGCTTTCTCTGCTCTAGTGGCTGCAGGAGTTCCGTTCTTTAAACAAGCGATATCATTTTGGGAGCTTGAAATCTGCTAAAAATACTTGATAAAAAATAATATTCTCCTTTCTGAACTGTTTGGTTGATAAGACAACCCACTATGGCCAATTTTTTTTTTTTGTCGTCGTCTTAAAATAACTAAATTTTATTCTGTAATATCATCCAAAATTGCGTCTGAATGCGAGATTTTTTTAGAATTAAAAGCTAGCCCAATTTTTAAATCCTGTTTAAAATCGAAACAATACACTACCGCCTATCGCAATTTTCTTTCAGCATGAACTGAACGGCACTATCGCTTGTCGCCTGTGACCTATCGCCTTTCCCTATCGCCTGTGATTCACTGGAAAAGGTTACCCAGAAAAAAGGTTACCCGGAAAAAAGGTTATCCGCGCGCGAGCCAGGTAGGAAAAAGGTTATCCGCGTTTATTGTTTACGTTGTAAATTACTCTGCACAAAGGAATAACACGTGTGAGTTTCCTTGCTTGGCGTATTGCACATTACGTATTTCCTTTATTAATATTGATTAGGCTTTGCTTTGTATTACGTGTAATAAATTTTTACTGGAAATAAGTTTGGAGAATTTTTTCCTGCATTAAAAAGTTTTGAAACACGATGACCAATAATTGGCTGTTTTATTTATTTTCAACTATTTTTCTGAAACTTTTTGTTTAATATATATTTTCAAACAATAAAAACTTCATACGATTTATTAGTCAATTTTCCAAAATAAGTGTTTTATGGTAAAAAACTTATGTTTTAAAAACCTAAATAATTTACAATAAAACATTATTAAAAGGCCAAAAAAAAAAAGGAAAATGTTCTGTTTAGGTTAAAAATTAATTAATTAAAAACACAAAAAATTTCAACTCGTGTTTGCCAACATACTATCGCTTGATCATTTTTCTCGCTTTAAAATTTTTTTTACTAAAACATGGCAAAAAAAGTATTTTTTAAATAATTAAACATAAACTTACCTTTTAAATCAACATACCTTTTAACTTTTTTTACTCAAAAGCTATAGCTCAAAAAACATGGTATTTGTGCTCTTCACTTCTTTTTTTTACAAAAATTATGTTATATACTCCAAATGTTGTTTGTGGGAGAATATTTTTAACGGCTTCCTAAATTTGTTCATATTCTATATACCGCAAGCTGAGATTTACATTTTTAATTTTGTGAAAACAAGCATTAGACATTTCTAACCGCTTTTAAACTGTGCATATATATATATATATATTTATATATATATAATTATAATAAAATTTTACTGTACATACACTTAAATAATTTAAACAATACATAAACTTAATTTTTTTATCAATTCATAATTTAAAATTCACAATTTTATCAATTCACAATAACAAATTACAACAAAAAAATTAATAAACAAAATAATATTTTTTCCCGCATATCATATCATAAACTTGATGAAGAACCGTAACTATATCATAAAGCATGACGACTCAGACGACTTAAAATACAAAAATTAATATATTAATTTATTACATAAATTAGGTGTTAAGTTAAAAATTAACTCTTACCAACCCAAAATAGCAAATTTATATTAAAAAAACAATCTTCACTTCAGCATAATCCTTAAAACAATTTTAGTTTGGCAGATCATGTCAGTAGGAGTTTAAAATATTTATAAAATATTATAAAAAAAGTAACAATCAAACACAATAAAAACATTGCAAACAGATACAAACTCTTACCAACCCAAAAGAGCAAATTTGGATAGAAAAAAACAATCTTCACTTCAGCACAATCCTTAAAACAATTTTAGTTTGGCAGATCAGGTTAGTAGGAGTTTAATATATTCATAAAATATTTTTAAAAAAGTAACAACCAAACACAATAAAAACATTGCAAACAGATACAAACTCTTACCAACCCAATTTTAAAAAACGTAAAAAACCGCGTAATATAAATTAAAAAAAAAACAAATGTATCGTGTGACGTGAAACATGTCAAATGTTATTATTATCATTTGCCATTTTGTTGAAAATTAATCTCTGTTGTGTGAATACAAATGATAACAACGTAAACAATGAACGCGGGTAACCTTTTTCCTACCCGGCTCACGCGCGGATAACCTTTTTCCGGGTAACCTTTTTCCTGGGTAACCTTTTTCCGGCAAACTCGCCTGTCGCCTATCGCAGCAGTGTGAACCGGGCTTTAAGGGGCGGAGCACCGGAGCTCCGGAGCTCCCTTCGCTTGAGAACTAGTGCACTATAAAACGCGTGGGAACTCGTGCACTATAAAAAAATCAATAAAAATATTATAATTTAACATAAACGAAAACATTATTATTTAAAATTAAATTATTATTTTTTAAAATTATTGCGTTTTTAACACAAAAAAACTAATATTTAAAAAAAACCCAAATGTTTGGTGTTCGAAAGTTTCGTCTGTTTTAAGTACGTCTTTCAACACCTTGTTTTCAACATCTCGTGTTTGGATAACTCTTCTTTTGAGTGAATAAAATTTTATAAACGAACCCACATTTAAAACAGAAGTTTCCCAGTAAGAAATGTTTTTTTCTTTTCAAAGGTTGTAGGGTATCTGACTTAATTTCGGTCAGGCCTTAATTTCGGCCACCAATTTAGGGTGTTAAAAAATTGGCTTATGTTTAAAACACAAAAGAACTAGCACAAAAGTAACTGGATTAATGTTGAATAAAGTGTTTTTGCTAAAGTTTTTTTATTTTTGTTATTCTGCATTATCAACATTTTCTAACAAAAAGTGAATTTTTTATGATTTCCTTAATTTTTGCTTTGTGTTTAAACTGCATCAAATTTAAAAGGAAGCTCAATATAACCTTAAAATATCTTCTATTTAAGGCTCAAAGTTGTTAATTTTCATGTCTTGATATTTTCTTCAAAATCACTTTGCTACGCGTTTAACTAATTGCGCATTTTAAGATTCTGTTAATTTCGGCCACCATAAAATTTAAGTGAAAGAACCTTCCGTTTTTTACTGTTTTGAATATCATCGTACTACCGTATTTATAAAGAATTTTTTTGCTCGTTTGACTTTTTTGACGTTTTTTAAGCCAAAAATAAAAATTCAACAAAAAATACAATTATTAAACTTGTTTTATTAAGGTTTTGACATAATTATTTAAAGTCATGCTAATAACTCTTAAAGTTTGCAAACGGGAAAAATTAAGTTATCTCATTTTTCGAGTTTTTCGGACCAAAAATCAAAGGACACTCCTAAACGTGTTTAAAACTTTTGTAAGACCTCTTGTTGAACATGACACGAGTGTTTGGTCGCCACAATACAAAAAAGATATTTTAATCATCGAGCAAGTTTAGCGCAGTTTTACTCGGCGACTTTATGCCCGCTGCAGTTTTAAAAAAGCAGAGTATTCTGACCGTCTACTAAATTTGGAGCTTGATAATCTTGAAAGCAGACGACTAAAACATGACTTAATTTTTTGTTATAAAGTGCTTACTAACAAACTGGATGTCGACCGAAGTAATTTTTTTAAGATTTTAGAAAACTGCAAAACCCGCTCAAATGGCTCAAAACTTGGGATTGAAAACCCACAAATCCACACTAGAAAAAACTTTTTTTCAGTCAGAGTATCTAAAATTTGGAACTCATTGGCTAAAGATGTAGTTACCTCTCCCTCCATTAAGGTCTTTATAAACAAAATTAAAAAGGTTTTAACCTTAACAAAAGTTCCTAATTGATTACCTGTACTAATGATTTTATGTTTCGATGCACTGCTTTTTTTCTATGTTTTATTTGACTTATTATGTATTTTAAATTGTACTTAAGTGTCTATGTGTAGTGTAATATGTTTAGACCTGTACAATAAATATTCATTTCATTTCATGTACCAAGAACAATACCTTAGGATAAATTTGCAACCTTTAAAAATTTTTATTATTCAGTTTGGCAAATAGTTATGGCCCGTTTTTTAGGTGGCCGAAGTAAATGGCTCGCGCCTTAATTTCTGCCACTATAAAAAACTTTACACCTGCACTGATTTTTAAGTGTAAGGAAATTTTAAAATTTTGCCTGAAATAACAAAAATAGCTATCGTTTGATTTTTAGACCAAATTTTTGGTCGATTGGAAAAACCAGAACAAACTTATCCAAAAAAATAAAAGAGCTGGCCGAAATTAAATCAGTTACCCTAATCAAGTCAAAAACCAAAAAACTAGTTTTTTGAAAAGTCTTCAAAAAAATTGCACCCAAATTACGAAGTTTTGCAAAGATGTTGAAAGACAAAATAAACACAGACAAAAGTTCCGGAAACCAAATGCTTTTGTTATGAAAGATAAATTTAAGGTTTTAACTCATTTCAAACATACTTGCACAGAAAGATGAATATATATTTAAAAATGTATCATTTGTGTGCATTAATTGATTGACAATGTTTGTTAACTGCGCAGTTTACAGCCATTGTGTACCTAGCGGTGGCAATGATACTGCACTGTGAACTTAGCGGTACGTGCAAATTTCTGTAAGAAACAACAAATTTCTGCAAAACATTTTTGTTTCAGTGTTTTATTCTTCTGATGATGATTGTTTGTAACAAACGAAACGTCACGTTTTAAATGTATTCAATAAACGTTTTATCGACAGTTCTTTTGTTTATTATAACACAGTTTCTTCAAGTCTCATATGGTAGGTTTTGGCTAATTACTTGTACTCTTTGCATAGTTTGCATTCAGTTTTTTTCTTTTGGAGATTTGAGCCACATTTTTTTCTTTTTTTTAAGTTTATATATAGTGGAGGGGTATTGTTTTTTATTAAAGTTTGGAAATTGTTTTTTCAGTGAAATATGAAGGCTAATACCCTAAGAATAACATCTTTGAAACATCGTCACATTTCTTCTAGCGAGGCACAAAATGCAAAAAATATTCTCAATTTACGTTCATGAGAAAAAGAATAAGAATATTTTGAAGTCCTCTCTTTAAAATCTGGTACCCGTGTGTCATTTGGAAAATTTTATTTATATTGTTTATAAAAAAACAAAAACAGGTCAAAGAGATCACAAAATTTTTTTAATTTCAGTTAAACGAAAAAACTTTTTTATTGATTTTAACGATTCAAAAAACTTATTGAGAATAAACTTGGTTTCGTATACGATTCTGAAAATTCATCTTTTATTTGAAGGCTTCTCCTTAAGTTGCAAAAGTTTAAACCTTGATGTATTCAATTAAAAGACGTCTAAAACTTTTTAAAAGTAATTAAAATCATTTCGAGACATAATTTCTAAGAATTGCGCAATCAAAATATGTACGGGTGGGGTTACCTAACCCATAATTTACTATTTTTGATTAAATTATGAATAGACCAGAAGAAGTGACAATCCTACCAAAATTTGGTTAAAATATATTAAAACAGACTGTTGGGTTATTACTTTGACGGAGGGATGCAGTCCGAAGGATTTTATTGTAAAGATGTGTGTAGTTGGGGTTACCTAATAATTTACAAGGTTTGAATTAACACTAGGCCGGAAGAAATATTTTGAAGAATATTGAAAAACACTACAAAAAGCCAGGTTATTTTTTTTGCGGAGTGTTGCAGTTAGATGCAAGATGTATTAAGCATCATCGAATGCACTCTGATTGAAAGTGAAAATAACGGAAATTTTTACATTTACAAAAACACTTTTCATCGTCATAACGGGGGAAAAGGCTTTTACAGGAACAATTAAAACTGAAAATTTTAAATTATTTCATGGTTTTTTTGTGTTTTAGGGTTTTGTTGTTGTTTCTATTAACCTGAAAGTGGTCGAATTTCAGGCGGATTTTGTTTTTTGCTATTTTTTAGGTTAAAAATATAAACAAGTCCAATAAAGTGGAATTAAATTTTCACCATACTTTTTTAAAAAAAAATTGGGTGGTTGTAATAGAAAACATGTTATGTGGAAATAATTATTTACGCCATAAAAAATTATATAAAAAACACATGTTATTAAAACTGTGTTTTTAATGTTTATAATGTTTATTCAGTTATAATGGTTTACAAATACTAAACACTGATATAAACTGAAGTCATAAAAAAGAATCACAAAAAAACACAATTGATGTTACATTAAATTAATATGTGTATTATAAATTTAATAGGGAATTGATTGTGACGGAGTCTAGTTTTATTTCGAAATATGGGTAATGTTTTACTAAGAACAATTGATTTTTCTAATTTGTTCCAAAATTTAATTACTCTATTACAAAAATAATATTTACGTATATCTAAATGACATTTTGGGACTTTTAATTTGAGGCCATTACTTCTGGTGGAATTTTCATTAAGCTCAAAAAACTCTGAATGGGGAACGTCAACTAATTTATTGAGTATTTTATATGTCATAATTAAATCATTTCTTATTCTACGACATTTCAGGCTTTCTAAACCAAGCTTGGTCAAACGATTTTCATAGCTAGTGTTTTTCATACTGCAACGAGAAAATAATTTGCGTGTAAAGCATCTTTGAACTCGTTCAATTGTGATTATATCTTTTTGAAGCCATGGTGACCACACTGTTGTCTCGTATTCTACAAGAGGACGCACATAGGTAGTGAACGCTTTAACAAGTATGATGGGATTTTTTGTTCTAAACGCTCTAAACAAAACTGCACAACGGCCTAATGCTTTTTTTGCTATATTGTGACAGTGTGTGCTTGGTTTTAAGTTTTTATTGATATAGATACCAAGGTCTTTCACAGTGTCAACTGACTCTAAGTGTATGTTTTCAAAATAATAGTCTAAATCATTATTGTGATAACCTAATTTGAGAACATTGCATTTATTAAAAGCTACCGACAATTGCCAAGATTTTGACCACTCACAAAACTTACGCAGGCATGATTTAAAATTGTTCTGATTTTCTCCTTTTTTAAATGAGCAATATAACTTTGTATCATCGGCAAACATTTTCACCTGACAGTCATTGCCAATAAAAGCAGGAAGATCATTTACGTATAGCAAAAAAAGAAGTGGAGATAGGGACCCGCCCTGAGGAACCCCACTTGTAACGTTAGCATAATCAGAATAAGTGTCGTTTATACAGACTCTGTGGCGGCGATTAGATAAATAGTTTGTAATCCAATTAATTAACTCGTAGCCAAAACCGTACGCTTTAAGTTTTATTATTAATTTTTTATGGCAAACCGTATCAAACGCCTTAGCATAGTCAATATAAACGACGTCAACACTCATATTTCTATCTAAGGCTTTTGTCCAATCATTAAGGCAGGTCAGAAGCTGTAGACCAGTGGACCGTCGCGATAGGAACCCGAATTGGTTTTTTGATATTAGCCCATTCGCTCGCAAGTAATTTAGCATACTGTCGTAAATAATTGACTCTGCAATTTTACAGGGAATGCTGGTAAAACTAATTCCTCGATAGTTGTCTGAGGAACTGGCAATTCCTTTTTTATATATTGGATTTACAAGTGCTTCTTTCCAGATTTCAGGTAAGTTTCCTGTTATCATTGATTTTTCAAAAAGATTAGCCAACGGATAAGCAGGTGTTTGCGCTAAATTTTTCCAATATATAGAAGGAATACCTTCTGGCGTTTTAGACATTTTTTTGGGTAATTGAGTCAATTTTTTTAAGACAGTATTTACGGGAAAAGGGACTGTGTTTAAACCAATATTATTAGGCACAAGTTTTTCAAAATCGGGTGTTTTGCCATTATTCTCCACAAATACGCTTGAAAATTGTTTTAATAGCACGTTGCATTTATCGAGATCCGTTTCTGCATAACTACCGTCGTGTTTTTTTAAAGGTGGAATGCTATTGAAACTTTTAAGATTTTTGTTGGCATAATTATAAAATTCCTTAGAATTATTGGATTTAACAATTTTGGACTCAATTTCATCGTGAAAATCAATTACATGCTTTTCGTATAACGAAGAACATTTTTTGTAAAGTTGTTTTCCAATTTCGCATTTTTTGCTAAGTTTGTATAAACTTTTTTTTTGAGTAAAAGACGTTTTAGTGCTGTTGGATAGCTTTTTTTACAGATTGATAATTTGCTTAAAGGGACAAAATTTTCAATACAGGTAAGTTGTATTTTAAGGTTTTGACATGCTTATTTAAAGCCTAGTTATTATTTATAAAAGGTTGTCAAACGGAAAAAAATAGATACTATGTACCTAGAACTATGCATAACGATAAATTTGCAACCTTCAAATTTTCTTTATATTGCTTTTGGCAAAAGATATATCAATTTTTTATCTACATGAAAAATTTCTAAATAACACTGTAGAATATTTCACGTTTTTTGAATTTTATCGTTTAGACTATTCCACATATTAACAACGCTTTTATAAACCAAAAAAACTATTCGCTCGGAGAAATATTCACTACGACCTGTGAATTAATTTACAGTTTTTAAAATATTCTAAATTAAATATTTTTTCACATAATACCAAAAATATATAACATTATATTATGTTATAATTTTTGATAATACTGTCAATTATTTTAACGTGGGCATTATTGCACCAGCATTATGTAGAAAGACTCACATGTAGATAATTCAACAAACTGTAGATTATTCTACGAGTGTGCATTGCAGGGAAATTTCATTTTAGCCGCGTCTTAGCTTTAGTACTAAAGGTTAAAAAATCGCTTAGCCTTAGCTTTAGTACTAAGCCCGAAAAATGCTTAGTAGTAAAGCACTTTAGCCTTAGCTTTTGCCAAACTGACAAATATGGAAATGTTCCTAAATTTTAAAAATTATCCCTTTTTTAAGATAATTCTTGGCATTGCATTGTTAAGTTTAGGGTAAAAACTCAACATTAAAGATTTTTTTAACGTTTATTGCATTAGGTCTTAGCTTTATATTTTAAAAATATTATTTTTAGGGTTAATTTTACAATTTTAAAATTGCTCTTGTAACTGTATTTCAGTTTTAACTTTAAATGTTAACAGATGTATCGAAATGGCTAACTATCAAGAATAGTTTTTCTGAATTGAATATCTAAAGCAACAAAACATTTAACCAACATTTTTTTATTAAAAAGAACACTTACTGCATAATAAACTTTACAAAATACCCATATGAAATTGTAAAAATAAGATTATTTTAATATTAAGCACTTAGAAATACGAAAAATACTTCAAAAAAGCAAAAAATCAGTATTTTCTAATGCTTAAACAAAAATAAGAAACACAAAAAAATAAAACCCCATATTCATAGCACCTTGAAACCAAAATTCGTTTTAATCACTTTAATTAGCATTATTGTTTAAAATATTCACTCATGTTTCTTTTAAAGTAAAAATATAGGCACCTTGCACTGGAACTCGGTTTATACATGAAATATGCAATAAACATAACGAGTCACCATAATGAATAATTACCGTATCTCCTACTTATCTTTTGTAGTATGCAGATCAAACCTCGAAAGCGCGCGAAATTTCGATCGGTTGATCTGCAAACTACAAAAGATAAGTAGGAGATACGGTAATTTCCATTATGGTGACTCGCTATGTTTATTGCATACTTCATATATAAACAGAGTTCCAGCGCAAGGTGCCTATAATACACTGTATATTAAAGTTTATTTAAGCATAGTTTTTAGGCAGCTAAAAGTGAGGGAAGGGGTTGAGGTGGTTGGTTACCGGCGGTAAATTGCATCTTAAATTCTCGGAAGGATGTATGGAAATTTTTTAAATCTAAAAGAGAGTCAGGGTGTGTCTTGTGGATTTTCAAAACAAAATACTTTAGAGGTGTCAGATTAAAATTCTGGAGGGGCGCCAGATTAAAAAAAGTGAACTTTTCTGAGGAGAACTCGATTTTTGTCTAGGAGGGAGGTTCAAAATTTTGAGGTTTAAGGACCCCATCATACCTCTCCATTCATGGATAGAAATCTCATTAAATAATCATGTTTTTAATTGGTGAACACTTTTTTTTGGTTTTTTGGTCATTTTTTCGGCCAATCATTTTTGGGTGATTTTTCATTTTCCTTGCAAAAGCTAACGTTTTGCCGGGCCCATACCTTTTGCCGAGCTTTTGCCAGCTAATTTCAGTTTAGCCGCGCCTTAGCTTTAGTACTAAGCCCAAAAAAACCCTTTAGTACTAAAGCACTTTAGCTTTAGCTTTAGTACTAATGACACCCGTAGATTATTCTACCTAGTAACTATTTTTCCGCTTGAATATTTTTTGTTTAAAAATGCTTTGTTAATATATGAAAAAATTAATGTTGAGAAATTCAAGAAAAACCGTGTAATATTCGACAGTACTATGTAGAAAACCTCTTTGTAGGTTATTCAACAAACTGTAGCTGTTATTCCACAGGTTGTAGTAAATATTTCTACCTGATAAAAAAACAAACTTGATTTTTCAACATTAATACATAAAACAATTGTTTAACATGTAGTCAGACATTCTCTACTTTTATGCATTCTTGCTAAAGGCTAAAAGTTTTTTAAGCACCCAATTATTACTTCATTTGGTTTTCCTGGTCATGCTTATGCTTCCCGTTCTTGGTTACGACCAAAGAACGGTTGCTCCTGCCAGTTAACGGTGCATTTTAATTTTTTGTGAACGCAAATGGGATTTTTTTAATGTTGCAATTGTTTTGTTACTTGTTAGTATTATGGGCTTTTCAAAAATTTATAGTTTTTATTATAAATGCTTTTTGATGTCTTGCTGTGAAATGGAAAACTTTTTTGTTATTTACTTAAGATTAATTGTGGCCTTTTGTTAAGTAATGTTATAATACCATTGGTTGATCACCGGATGTATGTTAATACTGCTCGTGTGTAGCGCGTTGAACATGTGCGTAGTGTTTTCCGAGATTTTTATTTATTTTTTTGCGTTTGCATGGTTTTTCTTGTTTATTAACTTAATAATTATTTTGCTTAATTATTTTATTTTGCATACTGATGAGCTTAAAAATATGATAGGGCATTGGATATTTTTTATTTTAAATTTTTTTTTTATTTTATGTTTTGCTCGGTTAAATTATTTTTGTTAATTTTTACTTTTATTTTCCTTTGCAGAAAGGGACATTTTGGCATAAAATTTAATAATAAAAAGTGTCCATGCTTTGAGCGAAACACTTTTTATGATTTTTAAGTAAAAAAGTTGTTATTTTACCAAGCATTATTTTGATTTCAAACTAATTAATTTATAAATATTAAGGGAATGTAAAAATTTGTTTTTTGTTTTTGGTTACTTTTAATTATTTTTTGTTGCAAACCTTTTTGGCTGGTTTCGTTTTTTTGTATTTTTTTTTGTATCAAAATAATAGTGTTATGTACTCCTTTATTTGTTTTCCTTTTTTCATTATATGTTTGCTGTTTTCTATTAACTTCTAAGTCAATAGAGAGCCAAAATATTATGCATTTTCAATTTGTCCGTTATAGAACTGATTTGTCTGTATAGTAATATTTTAGAAGTAATTAATTTTCTTGAGGTAAATTCCAAAAATAAATAGTATTGTTTTTCGTGCTCTTATACGTCCAATAAAAATTCGTAAATGAACTAATATATATGCACCCTTTAGGCGTGAATCTTAAATACGACATCTTTCAGTATTATGTCGTTTATTGTCAATCATTTAGTATTAAAACATTTTTTTTTTCACCTCAATTTTATAAAAGTTAATTATTATTATTAAAAATTTTATAAAAAAATGTGTTTTTATTTCAGCAATTGGTGTTTTTTTAATATTGAAAAACCTATAATGAAAATTTATTTAAAAAACCTAAGACTTGTTAATGCGTTCATTTAGAAAAGGTTTATTAACAGTTTTTAGTTTTTATTATTTTGTTATTAAAGAATATCGAAATTATGTGAACACAAACAAAAATACATGAGAAAACCAAAACATAGAAAGTATTAGTTAGTAAGATCTTAGAAAGAAAGAAACAATATGTTTTATTATAAATTAAACAATTAGTGATTTATGTGCACATACAAAATGTAGGCAATTCCCTGATGGACAATAAATTTTTTTTGTCGGAATCAGCTAAAAACGTGTGTTCTGCGGTTTTCAATGGTGAAGATTTTAAATTATTATAAAATTTTAAATTAAAACAAAATCTTAAATAACATAACTTTAGAACTTAAACTACATAATGTTAGTTATACCTAATTATAGTTTTAATTAGTAATTATAGTTTTTAGTTATACCTAATTATAGTTTTTGACTATAAATAGTCTAGAACAGTTGTTCGGGGGTGTTCTGTTAAAATTTTTAAAATAAGAAAAAGCAAATTTGAATATATATGCAATTTATAGTGAAATGCTTAAGTGAGCCAATTGTTATATGTAGAACAAACGTAATTATTTCTGGATAAAAAAATATATCAACCTTATGGCTGACTTGCGCTACTTGTTTTTTTAAATAATCACAAGAACGGTCAAAGTTTTTTAAGTTTAAAATAAAATCCCTAGTAATCTAAACACAATACGAATTAAAAAACGACATGTAACAGATTTTCAGAAACAATTTCCAAAAAACTGCTTTTTAAAACATATTTCAACTTCTAAACATAACAACCTATTTTGAATAAATTTCCGTATATAGACAATAAACTAATAGAAAATATATGTAACAATTTATTTTATTATTTTTCACATATATTGCAATCCAGATTGTTTGTGTGTTAAAAATTTAGACTGCTATAGTTTTTTTGTTTTAAAACAGTTTGTGTACTACACCTAGTTAATTCCAGAATGTTTGTCTTGCATTATTTATCTGCATTTTTAGAGTAATCCAGAATGTCTATTAAATTGTAGTCTGTTATGATAGGTTTTTCTGTTTAGCAGTATGGTTGCTGCACCTGGTTAATTGCAGAATTTTTATGCTTGTATTATTAACTGCATCTTGGATTAGTCCAGATTGTTTAGGTTTTAGCCTGTTAATATAGTTTTTTAAAAACAGTCTTTAAACTGTCCCTGGTTAATCCCAGTGTTTATGGTGGCAGTATTTCTGCAGTAATCCAGAATTGTATTGTATTATTGTATTTTAATTTTGTCTAGACAAGGCCATACATGAGCAATAGACACACTGCTTCTAATTGTATGCACAAAGACATTAAAAGAAAGGTTTTTTAAAGGAAATTTTAACATGTTATTATAAAGGTAGCTTACTTTCAAAGTATTGAATCATCTATTAAATAATAAAACAATTTAGATTTAATATTAAAAATTAAATGCCTTATTTTATTAATTAATTATCAAATTACTCAATTTGACACAAAAATAGAAATTTTTAAGCTAAAGTTGACTAATTTTTATATATTTTGTAAAAAGGCGCGAATTAAACTAAATACGTTCTAATTCGTTTTTTAAATACGTGTCAAACGCACACTTTTAATTGGCCCTCTCATGACGCCCCTACCAAATTACGAGCTCAGCCAGATAACCATAAGTATAATAGTTTTCAATTATGTAAGTTAATATAAAGCTTGTTAACGTTAAATAAGGTTTATAAAAATTTATTTTAAAATTTTTTATTTTTTTGTATAAAAAGTAGTGATGCAAACAAAACACGGTGATCGAACTGTGGCGTATTAGACGTATGCACATTCTAACTGTAGTTCTTTGGTACTTGAATGGAATATAATTTTAAAAAATCGTGCATAGACCAATATTTGAGAATCGTGAAATCTTTACTTTTTTGGAATTTATAATTGTTTCTTGCAAGTAGCCCGTGTCAGCCCTACGGCTGACAAAGAATTATATCTGTATTTCTCAGATTCATTTGCTAATTTTTCGAAATTCAATTTTTTTATGATAAATCCTGAATCGTTAGCTTTGCATTTAATGATATGTCATTTAACTCACTTCATTTAGTAATTAGCAAGTGTGATCCTTTTCGTCTTTTTGGTAAAAATGGTTTGTCCAGCATACAGATGTCCGTTTTATTTTTTTTTAATTTTAACCCCATTAAAACACTCTCTAAATTGTAAACTTTCCAATGATATCTCATTTAGGCCAATCCTTTTTGTAGTTGCGAAGGAAGGTCCATCCCAACTTTTGTAAAAAAATTGTTGTCCAGCATAAAAATGTTCATGTTGATTTTTCCAAAAAAATAATACGCTGGCTTGCCATTTACTAATTTCTATTAGTAATAAATAGCAATGACAATAGCAACAATTCCAAATATGATATCGTAAAAATGTGTTGTCCAGATTAAAAATGACCATATTTTTTTTCAGCATTTAACCCCTTTATGACATTCCCCAATTTGTAAGCTCTGCAATGATATTTGATTTAACCTAATTTATTCTTCGGTTGTAGAAAAGGGTCTATCCCCCTTTTGGCGAAAATGCGTTGTCTAGTATAAACATGTCCATGTCTATCTTTCCAAAAACATAATATTCTGGCTTTTCATTGACTAATTCTCTAACCAATAAGTTTAAGCGAATTTACCGACAAAAAATTTCAACTTCCAAACTTCATGGGGCCCCCGTTTTTTGTGCAAATGCGTTGTCCAGCCTAAGGATGTCCATGGAATTTTTTTATAATTTTAATACCTTTATGACATTCCCCGACCTGTAAGCTTTGCAATGATATCTCATTTAGCCCAATTTTTTTTCTGGTTGGGGAGGGAGGTCGTTTCCTTTTTTAGTAAAAAACATTGTTCAGCATTAAGACGTCGATGTTAATCTTACCAAAAAAACATGACATTCTGGTTTTACATTGGCAACTTACTCTTATCAATAAGTTCAAGTCAATTCAGAGACTATAAAATTTTTAATTTCCAAAGTCCATAGGTTTTCCCCTTTTGAGATAATGTGTTGTCCAGGCTAAAGATGTCCATGCAAAATTTTTCTACTTACCGAAAATATAACATTCTAGTTTTACTATATAACATTCTGGCTAATTACTCTTATTAATTAGTTCAAAGTATTTTAAAGGCAAAAATTTTTTTCAATGTCCAAAGTCCATAGGTTTCCCCCTTTTGTGAAAATGTGTTGTCCAGGCTACAGATGTTCATGCTAAATTTTTCTAAATTTCAACCTGTTTATGACACCCCTTCTCCCGGACTGTAAGATTTGCAATGATATCTCATTGTGGCGGATAGCGTTGAGCAGTTTACACATAAGGGGAAACCTATGGACTTTAAAAACTGAAAAAAACTTTTGTCTTTGAATTGGCTCAAACTTATTGATAAGAATAATAGTCTATGTAAAACCAGAATGTCATTTTTTTGGTAAGATTAACATGGAGATCTTACTGCTCGACAACGTTTTTTCACTAAAAGGGGAACGACCTTCCTCCCCAACCAGAGAAAAAATTGGGCTAAATGAGATATCATTGCAAAGCTTACAGGCTGGAAAATGTCATAAAGGTGTTGAAATTAAAAAACAAATTATATGGACAAACTAAAGCTGGACAACGTATTTGCGCAAAACTATGGACTTAATATTGTTTTTTTGGAAAGATGGACATGGAGATCTTTATACTGGACAGCGCATTTTTCACCAAAAAAGGATAGACCTTCTCTCCAACCGCAGAACAAATTAAGTTTAATAAGGTATCATTGCAAAGCTTACCATTTGGGGAATGTCATAAAGGGGTTAAATGTTTAAAAAAATAACATGGACATTTTTAATCTGGACAAAACACTTTCACCGGAGGAGGCCGTATAAATTTTAAAAGTTAAATTTTTTCTATACTGTTAATTATTGCTATTGCCAATGCTATTTATTACAATAATAGTATATGGAAAGCCAGCGTATTTTTTTTGTTGGAAAAATCAACATAAACATATTTATGATGGACAACGATTTTTTATCAAAAGTTGGATGGACCTTCCTCCTAAACTACAAAAAAGATGAGCTAAATAAGATATCATTGGAAAGCTTACAGTTCAGAAAGTGTCATAAAGGGTTTAAAATTTAAAAAAAATAACATGGACATCTGTATGTTGGACAAAGCATTTTTACCAAAAAGACGGAAGGGATCATCCTTGCTAACTATGTAACGAAGTTAGTTAAATGAGAAATTAATGCAAAGCTTACAATTCAGGGAATTATCATAAAAGGATTAAATTTTGAAAAATTAGCAAATGAATCTGAGAAATACAGATATAGTTATTTGTCAGACGTAGGGCTGACACGGGCTACTTGTATTACAAAAATTCCCTTTAGCAACTCCGGTAACCGATATTCAAAACCCTTTATATCCTAAAAGTTTTGGGGTCTTTTTTAATTATGTCTGGGTAAAGCAGCTTAACTAAGGGTTGATATTGTAAGGGCTGGTCATCAAAGGAGTACAACGGTGGAATTATTTTTAAAATGTCACCAACATTTCGCAGAAATCTCCCTGGGGCTCAGCACTGTGACTGAAGCCGTGTTTGAACACTGCTTAAAATAGACACATTGTGTACCTGTGAATAAATGATTATGGCAAAAATCATAAAATTAAACTCCTTTACCCAAACCAGATGGATTACCAACAACAAATTTTATATTTTTTAAAATCTGAAAAATGTAGAAAATTCACATAAAAATTGTTAGACGTAAGCATTTAAATGTTTAAAAGTTAGATTTTTAGCTGAAAAATGTTTTTTTTTTAAATTTTTTATAATTTTAGGAGTAACTCAATTTTATTGAGTTTTTTTAACTCAAAGGGTATCCAACAAAGAGTATTAGTTTAACGCCAGAAAACGCATATCCCCGGTTTAAAAATTAAAAAATCCTAAAGCCGAGAAAACTTTGGATCTTTCTCTATCATTAAAAAAATGGTTAACAGAAATATAGTAAATAGAAAACTTAGTTTAATTCAATTTAGTTTGAAAGTTTTTTTAAAGAAAATAATTTACTTATAGCAAAGTGACATTCACCCCAACAAGAGTCCCAGGAAGAAAACTAAGAGTTGAGTTCCAGGCTAAAGTTCCAACGTGTGAGTCCGCCTGGCCAGCCCTTTGGCTTCTTGGAGACCTGAGTTCCACCGTAAACTTTTTATAGTTTATTAATTTTCTTAAAACACAGAAACACACAGAAATAAACAAAAGTTTTACCAGAATGAGTTTCTGGTATTAATGGTTAAAGAGTAATGTTTTAACGGTACAATGTAGAAGACGAATCGATAGGAGATGTAGGTTTCATTATTGTTCATGAATTATTTATTCAGTTTATTCTATGATGCACTAAGTTTTGTATTGTAGTTTATCGTTTTATCTGTTTTTTGTTGAAAAATTGTTTTTCCTAAGAAATTTTATATTTTTTAGTGCCTGAATATATTCTGCTCAATTTTTGAATATCATTATGTAAAATCTTTAAAACTTTTTTCTACTTTTTTACAAACGGTTTTTTGTCGTAATTATTCATATTTTAGCATAGCTCTGAGTCTGACTCTTAAATATCCGCTGATATAAATAAAAATGTTTATTTATAAATGACAACATCACTACAGTTAACACAATGCAAAAACTTGAGGCCTGTTTAATAAAAACATATGTAGCTCATTTCACAAATCTCTGCCTTGTTTTTGTAAAATATATGTTAGAAGATATATGGGACGAAATATCAACAGACGAACAGATCAATCAGCGCAAAACACTGTTTCTTCACTGGGCGAAGGATTCCCCTGGATTAGAAGTCGAGAAACCGTTATCATTTATTTTACAAAAACTAGGCAAAGTATTGTGAAATGAGAATTTACAAACGTCTTTATGAAACAGGCCGCAGGTTCCAAAAAAACCAAAATGTTTCTTTATCTCGCTATTCGAATGAACAAGAAAATGAGAAGAACGTATCACTGAGTTTTAAATTCCCGATCCGTGCATCGCTTGTTTCAACCCCCCGGGGCGTTAAATTTAACCCCGGGGGTATTAATTTTAACCCCCATGGGTCAAATTCGACCCCCGGGGTGGTCGAATTTGCCCCCGCCCCTAGTTGGTACGCAAAAAATAAAGGCGGTGAATAAAACAAATCACGAAAACGACAGGAAATGAAAAAAATATCACATTAGATAAATCATTAAAAAGTATTAGGCTGGTCGATTACTTTCTGATTTAGATATTTTAAAGAAAGACAACATAAAATTGTAGCTTATAGATGATTTAAATAAAATTATTCCATCATCTTCTTTAAAATAAAAAAAATAATTAAAAACTGAGCACAAAATAATAAAATTTTAAGAAATACCTCTCTAGATTTGTTTGTAGCTTTATGCAGAATAAAATTATTTCAAGATTTTATTTAAATTACACAAAACACCTAACATAAATAGAAATATTGCTTGAACACAACGAGCGTCTTTGACGGAATTATCGTTACGAGAGAAAGCACAGTTTATAAATGGTTTTTAGCGTCCAATTGACACGAGCTGTGATAGCCCAGTGGCTCGGGCAAATGTTTTTGTTTTGCCAGGTCCTAGGTTTGAATCCCCTTCTAATCGAACGTTATTTTTGTTTCTTACCTTTTAAGTTTATTGTTTACACCTATTTTAAATCTTAATTTCTATATTTTTGTCTAATTCCAATTCTTAAAATATTTGTTTGTATAAAAAGTTAATATTGAATGCAAATAAATAAGATTGGTTTAAAATAACTATACTTAAACATTTTTTCTGATAAATAATTTTAAAACTAAATGAAAGGACCTTTATTCTTGGTTGTTCTTTCATAAAATTGTGAGTTTTAGTCAATTTTGGACTTATTTTTATATATTTGTATGTTTTTACATTTATTTTCTCTCTTAATAATAGAAGTGTCTTTTTTAGCTTGTTTTCGCGGGTTTTTTTATGCCTTAAGAAAGGACGGTCAAATTTGACCCCTCTGGGGGTTAAATTTGACCCCCCGGGGAGTTAAATTTGACCCCACGGGGGGGTTAAATTTTACCCCAAAGGGGGTTAAATTTAATCCCCCCACCCCCCCCCCCCAAATTAAATTTGACCCCCCGAGGGGTCAAATTTAATCCCCCAGGGGGTCAAATTCAACCCCCGGTGGTTAAATTTAACCCCCGGGGGTCAAATTTAGGCCCCGGAGGGTCAAATTTGACCAGAGGGTTAAATATAACCCCCCGGGGTTAAATTTCTGTTAAAGCGATGCACGGATAGGGAAGTAATTTATTACACAGTGATACATTCTTTTTTATGTATTCTTGGTTACATTAATTGCTAGACGGCCAATGGAAATTATCAGAATTATGACATATGAAAAAATTTTCACAGCTTAAAAAGTATTTGCAAATTTCAACGAAAATTGTTTTTACATTTTCATGGTGAAAAGTCAAGAAAAATAAACGTAATCTTAAATCCGTTAATTTTATTATATTTTATTTATAAACATTTGTATAATGCAAGAACACCAGAGATTACGGGTATCATTAGTACTAAAGCTAAAGCTAAAGTGCTTTAGTACTAAAGCTTTTTTGGGCTTAGTACTAAAGCTAAGGCGCGGCTAAACTAAAATTAGCTAGCAAAAGCTCGGCAAAAGGTAGGGGCCCGGCAAAACGTTAGCTTTTGTCACGAAAATGAAAAATCACAAAAATGATTGGCCAAAAAAATGACCAAAAAACCAAAAAAAGTGTTTACCGATAAAAAACATGAATATTTAATGAGACTTATATCCATGAAGTGGAGAGGTATGATGATGTAGCGACAAACGGCTTGGGTGACCGGAACTGCCTGCTACACTTGTGGGCGGTTTAAAATCCCTTGCGTCGTGCCTACTGAAGAGTTTTTAAAATATTATAACCGAATTTATTTTATATTTTACCGCCGGTAAGAACTTCGCCAGGTATAGCGTCAATAGAGCATTGGGCAACTCCCAACACCGTGTAACCACTGTTGTAATTCGGGAGGGTTTAGGAACGAACGTGGGCTGGGATCGGCGGCTCACAGGCGGCCAAAATAGTGATATCTTTGTGATTATGGATTTTACTATTTTTGTGCGTACCGTGGCGAATACAGTTTGATTTTTAATACATACACAATGTAACCGGCTGGATCGGTTAAAGAAGTACCGCAGAGGGATTTTTACCCCTCCTAAAGACACAAGAAATGACCACGGAGACTGATTTGATAAACATTTTATTTACGTAAAACAAGCACCCATATTTAGCGGCTTTAAGACTATTGCGAAAATTATGTTTTTAGCACCAAAATTACAGTTTTTAAACTTTATACGATTTTTACAGAAAACTTAAAACAACACAACGGTTGCAAGCTTTTAGGGAATATTTTTGGGATTGGTTACCGGTAATACGACTTGCATAAAAATTTAACAAAAACAGGCTTTTGGGGTAAAAACGGTAGTTTTAAAAAGGAGGGTCTAGTAAGAACCAACATTTACCCGTTCACCCAGGAAAACCTGCAAGGATAACACAGCAATGCATAAACAAAATTTACATAAAAACACATACCTGTAAACATTTTACCAATTTCACCCTAAAAAATACACACTAGAAAAATATAAACACTTTTAGCAAAAATATACTTTTTAGAAAACACATTTTACGACTTTACACAAAAAAATACCCAATGTGATTGGAGGTTACAGGTTTTGGAGATTACAGGTTGGAGTGAGATAACGGCTATCTTAAAACGGTTTTTGAGATCGGATAATAAGACAGTTTTGTATATTTTTCGGACAAAGTTTGCGTTATGAATCGACACCGATTAAGGTAGCGGCGGCGAGACCTAGAAAACCTCTCACTTGAGGAAGACCGCCTGATGACAGTCTTCGTAGATTTTGCAGTCGTCGGGGGTAACTAGGGCAGGATGGGGATAAAATTCCAGGAGGTACGTGTTACTCCACATGAACGTAGTCACAAACCAAAATCCTTGAAGATAGAATACAAGCTCGGTCCATTGGTCGACTAAACCAAAGTTGTTAACTCCGAAATTGATAAACATACAATCGTGGCAACCAGCCATTTGCCAAAACAAACGGTAGCGGTGGTGATAATTTGACACAAAACTCAAATTACACTTTTTCAGTGATTAACCACCCGGTGAAGGTTGTTTTTACGTTACGTTTTACTATTAACCGCGCAAGAAAATTATTATGCAACCGTGCAGAAACCAACTTTACAACTTTTACAACCACTACAACCCCACCAACCTAATGCTAACTTTACTTGGGTTGCAATGGGCCGAAACCCGGGAATTACGACCAATTAGGACCAACTAACCAAGCTACCCGCCCAATGAGCGTATGTTCTCCCCTTTGGTTATTGGCTCTTGGCTCGTGGACCAATTAACGGTACCCACGCAGGAAACCACGATTTGTAACACGCACCATTACCACACAGCACTATTCAGCGCCAACTCCCCACCTTTATGCATGTGGCACTAGGAGTATGGAATGATCATATTGTACTGAAAGATGGATCGTTATCACGTTTTTAGAAACCCGAATTTTTACACAAAATAAACAATTACAACGAAATACATTTATATAAACACGTTACCGTTACTAAGTTAATCAATTTAACACATTTACGAAAAGAAACACCCAGATGAGCCGCCCGTCGGTTACCGACCGCAACAACCGCGCGGGTTGGGATTTTTGGCGGGGCCCCACGCCACAATAATAACAGTCAAACAAATAAAAAAGTTATGTGTCCAGGGTAGTGTTCCAAAATTAAAACATACTTTTATTAGTGATCTATTTAATAATTTTTGTAAAGGGGTATCTTTTTTTATTCGACCCATAAGGTTTAACTAAAAACATACATACCAATTGCATTTTAAAGTATGTCTCAGGTACGGGTGTGCATTGCGCCTTAGCTTTAGTACTAAAGGTTCGAAAATGGTTTAGCCTTAGCTTTAGTACTGAGCTCAAAAAGGCTTAGTACTAAAGCACTTTAGCCTTAGTTTTTGCCAAACTGACAATTATGGATATGTTCCTAAATTTTAAAAATTATCCCTTTTTAAGGTAATTGTTGGCATTGCATCGTTAATTTTAGGATAAAAACTCAACATTAAAGATCTTTTTAACGTTTATTGCATTAGGTCTTAGCTTTATATTTTAAAAATATTAGTTTTAGGGTTAATTTTACAATTTTAAAGTTGCTCTTGTAACTGTATTTTAGTTTTAACTTTAAATGTTAACAGATGTATCAAAATGGCTAACTATCAAGAATAGTTTTTCTGAAATGAATATCTAAAGCAACAAAACATTTAACCAACATTTTTTATAAAAAAGAACGCTTACTGCATAATAAACTTTACAAAATACCCATATGAAATTGTAAAAATAAGATTATTTTAATATTAAGCACTTAGAAACTCGAAAAATACTTCAAAAAAGCAAAAAATCAGTATTTTCTAATGCTTAAACAAAAATAAAAAGCACAAAAAAATAAAACCCCATATTCATAGCACCTTAAAACCAAAATTTGTTTTAATCACTTTAATTAGCATTATTGTTTAAAATATTCAATCATGTTTCTTTTAAAATAAAAATATAGTATATTCAAGTTTATATAAGCATAGTTTTTAGGCAGCTAAGAGTGAGGGAAGGGGTTGAGGTGGTTGGTTACCGGTGGTAAATTGCATCTTAAATTCTGGGAAGGATGTATGAAAAATTTTGAAATCTAAAAGAGGATCAGGGTGTGTCTTGTGGATTTTCAAAACAAAATACTTTAGAGGTGTCAGATTAAAATTCTGGAGGGGAGCCAGATTAAGAACAGAGCCAGAGAATTAAGCCAGAAAACTTTTCTGAGGATAACTCGATTTTTGTTTAGGAGGGAGGTTCAAAATTTTGAGGTTAAAGGACCCCATTGTAGCGCGGGGCCCCGCCAAAAATCCCAACCCGCGCGGTTGTTACGGTCGGTTACTGACGGGCGGCTCATCTGGGTGTTTCTTTCCGTAAATCTGTTAAATTGATTAAATTAGTAGCGATAACGCGTTCATATAAATGTATTTTGTTGTAACTGTTTATTTTGTGTAAAAATTCGGGTTTCTAAAAACGTTATAACGGTCCACCTTTCAGTACAATATGATCATTTCATACTCCCAGTGCCAAATGCATAAAGGTGCGAAGTTGGCGCTGAGTAGTGCTGTGTGGTAACGGTGCGTGTTAGAAATCGTGGTTTCCTGCGTGGGTACCGTTAATTGGTCCACGAGTCAAGAGCCAATAACAAAAGGGGAGAACATACGCTCATTGGGCGGGAAGCTTGGTTAGTTGGTCCTAATTGGTTGTAATTCCCGGGTTCCGGCCCATTGCGACCCAAGTAAAGTTAGCACTAGGTTGGTGAGGTTGTAGTGGTTGTAAAAGTTGATTTTTCTGCATGGTTGCATATGAATTTTCTTGCGCGGTTAATAGTAAAACGTAATGTAAAAACAACCTCCACCGGGTGGTTAGTCTCTGAAAAAGTGTAATTTGAGTTTCGTGTCAAAATATCACCACCGCTACCGTTTGTTTCGGCAAATGGCTGGTTGCCACAAACGTATGATTATCAATTTCCGAGTTAAAAACTTCAGTTTAGTTGACCAATGGACCGAGCCTGTATTCTCTCCTTGAGGATTTTGGTTCGTGACTACGTTCATGTGGAGTAACATGTACCTCCTAGAATTTTATCCCCATCCTGCCCTAGTTACCCCCGACGACTGCAAAATCTGCGAAGACTGTTATCAGGCGGTCTTCCTCGAATGAGAGGTATTCTGGGTCTTGGCGCCGCTACCTTAATCGGCGTCAATTCATAACGCAAACTTTTCCGAAAAATATACAAAACTGTCTTATTATCCGATCTAAAAAACCGTTTTAAAATAGTTGGTTCCTACTAGACCCTCCATTTTAAAACTACCGTTTTTACCCCAACAACCTGTTTTTTGTTAAATTTTTATGCAAGTCGTATTACCGGTAACCAACCCCAAAAATATTCCCTAAAAGCTTGCAACCATTGTGTTGTTTTAATTTTTCTATAAAAATCGTATAAAGTTTAAAAACTGTAATTTTGGTGCTAAAATATATTTTTCGCAATAGTCTTTAAACCGTTAAATGTGGGTGCTTGTTTTACTTAAATAAAATGTTTTTAAAATCGGTTTCCATTGTCGTTTCTTGTGTTTCAAGGAGGGGTAACAATCCCTCAGCGGTACTTCTTTAACCGATTCGGACGGTTACATGTGTATATGTTAAAAACAAAACTTTATTCGCCACAGTACGCATAACAATAGTAAAATCAATAATCACAAAATAGCCATGAGTCACAAGAGTATCACTATTTTGGCCGCCTGTCAGCCGCCGATCCCAGCCCACCTTCGTTCCTAAAACCTCCCGAATTACAAAAGTGGTTGCACGGTATTGGGAGCTGCCCATTGCTCTATCGACGCTATACCTGGCTAAATTCTTACCAGCGGTAATATATAAAATAAATTCGGTTATAATATATTAAAAATTCTTTAGTACGCAGGACGCAAGGGATTATTAAACCGCCCACAAGTGTAGCAGGCAGTTCCGGTCGCCCAAGCCGTTTGTCGCTACATCATCATACCTCTCCACTTCATGGATATAAGTCTCATTAAATATTCATGTTTTTTATTGGTAAACACTTTTTTTGGTTTTTTGGTCATTTTTTTGGCCAATCATTTTTGGGTGATTTTTCATTTTCGTGACAAAAGCTAACGTTTTGCCGGGCCCATACCTTTTGCCGAGCTTTTGCTAGCTAATTTTAGTTTAGCCGCGCCTTAGCTTTAGTACTAAGCCCAAAAAAAGCTTTAGTACTAAAGCACTTTAGCTTTAGCTTTAGTACTAATGATACCCGTAGTCTCTGGTGTTCTTGCATTATACAAATGTTTATAAATAAAATATAATAAAATTAACGGATTTAAGATTACGTTTATTTTTCTTGACTTTTCACCATGAAAATGTAAAAACAATTTTCGTTGAAATTTGCAAATACTTTTTAAGCTGTGAAAATTTTTTCATATGTCATAATTCTGATAATTTCCATTGGCCGTCTAGCAATTAATGTAACCAAGAATACATAAAAAAGAATGTATCACTGTGTAATAAATTACTTCCCTATCCGTGCATCGCTTTAACAGAAATTTAACCCCGGGGGGTTATATTTAACCCTCTGGTCAAATTTGACCCTCCGGGGCCTAAATTTGACCCCCGGGGGTTAAATTTAACCACCGGGGGTTGAATTTGACCCCCTGGGGGATTAAATTTGACCCCTCGGGGGGTCAAATTTAATTTGGGGGGGGGGGTGGGGGGATTAAATTTAACCCCCTTTGGGGTAAAATTTAACCCCCCCGTGGGGTCAAATTTAACTCCCCGGGGGGTCAAATTTAACCCCCAGAGGGGTCAAATTTGACCGTCCTTTCTTAAGGCATAAAAAAACCCGCGAAAACAAGCTAAAAAAGACACTTCTATTATTAAGAGAGAAAATAAATGTAAAAACATACAAATATATAAAAATAAGTCCAAAATTGACTAAAACTCACAATTTTATGAAAGAACAACCAAGAATAAAGGTCCTTTCATTTAGTTTTAAAATTATTTATCAGAAAAAATGTTTAAGTATAGTTATTTTAAACCAATCTTATTTATTTGCATTCAATATTAACTTTTTATACAAACAAATATTTTAAGAATTGGAATTAGACAAAAATATAGAAATTAAGATTTAAAATAGGTGTAAACAATAAACTTAAAAGGTAAGAAACAAAAATAACGTTCGATTAGAAGGGGATTCAAACCTAGGACCTGGCAAAACAAAAACATTTGCCCGAGCCACTGGGCTATCACAGCTCGTGTCAATTGGACGCTAAAAACCATTTATAAACTGTGCTTTCTCTCGTAACGATAATTCCGTCAAAGACGCTCGTTGTGTTCAAGCAATATTTCTATTTATGTTAGGTGTTTTGTGTAATTTAAATAAAATCTTGAAATAATTTTATTCTGCATAAAGCTACAAACAAATCTAGAGAGGTATTTCTTAAAATTTTATTATTTTGTGCTCAGTTTTTAATTATTTTTTTTATTTTAAAGAAGATGATGGAATAATTTTATTTAAATCATCTATAAGCTACAATTTTATGTTGTCTTTCTTTAAAATATCTAAATCAGAAAGTAATCGACCAGCCTAATACTTTTTAATGATTTATCTAATGTGATATTTTTTTCATTTCCTGTCGTTTTCGTGATTTGTTTTATTCACCGCCTTTATTTTTTGCGTACCAACTAGGGGCGGGGGCAAATTCGACCACCCGGGGGGTCGAATTTGACCCTGGGGGGTTAAATTTAATCCCCCGGGGGTTAAATTTAACGCCCCGGGGGGTTGAATTTCTGTCAAAGCGATGCACGGATAGGGAAGAAATTTAAAACACAGTGATACATTCTTCGTTATGTATTCTTGTGTGACGCAATTCAGAAAGTATGCGAGGGATCAAACGCGTTGGTTTCCCATCTCCTTTTTTATCTCTTACTAATAAAAAAATTTTGGTTTTTTTGGAACCTGCGGCCTGTTTCATAAAGACGTTTGTAAATTCTCATTTCACAATACTTTGCCTAGTTTTTGTAAAATAAATGATAACGGTTTCTCGACTTCTAATCCAGGGGAATCCTTCGCCCAGTGAAGAAACAGTGTTTTGCGCTGATTGATCTGTTCGTCTGTTGATATTTCGTCCCATATATCTTCTAACATATATTTTACAAAAACAAGGCAGAGATTTGTGAAATGAGCTACATATGTTTTTATTAAACAGGCCTCAAGTTTTTGCATTGTGTTAACTGTAGTGATGTTGTCATTTATAAATAAACATTTTTATTTATATCAGCGGATATTTAAGAGTCAGACTCAGAGCTATGCTAAAATATGAATAATTACGACAAAAAACCGTTTGTAAAAAAGTAGAAAAAAGTTTTAAAGATTTTACATAATGATATTCAAAAATTGAGCAGAATATATTCAGGCACTAAAAAATATAAAATTTCTTAGGAAAAACAATTTTTCAACAAAAAACAGATAAAACGATAAACTACAATACAAAACTTAGTGCATCATAGAATAAACTGAATAAATAATTCATGAACAATAATGAAACCTACATCTCCTATCGATTCGTCTTCTACATTGTACCGTTAAAACATTACTCTTTAACCATTAATACCAGAAACTCATTCTGGTAAAACTTTTGTTTATTTCTGTGTGTTTCTGTGTTTTAAGAAAATTAATAAACTATAAAAAGTTTACGGTGGAACTCAGGTCTCCAAGAAGCCAAAGGGCTGGCCAGGCGGACTCACACGTTGGAACTTTAGCCTGGAACTCAACTCTTAGTTTTCTTCCTGGGACTCTTGTTGGGGTGAATGTCACTTTGCTATAAGTAAATTATTTTCTTTAAAAAAACTTTCAAACTAAATTGAATTAAACTAAGTTTTCTATTTACTATATTTCTGTTAACCATTTTTTTAATGATAGAGAAAGATCCAAAGTTTTCTCGGCTTTAGGATTTTTTAATTTTTAAACCGGGGATATGCGTTTTCTGGCGTTAAACTAATACTTTTTGTTGGATACCCTTTGAGTTAAAAAAACTCAATAAAATTGAGTTACTCCTAAAATTATAAAAAATTAAAAAAAAAACATTTTTCAGCTAAAAATCTAACTTTTAAACATTTAAATGCTTACGTCTAACAATTTTTATGTGAATTTTCTACATTTTTCAGATTTTAAAAAATATAAAATTTGTTGTTGGTAATCCATCTGGTTTGGGTAAAGGAGTTTAATTTTATGATTTTTGCCATAATCATTTATTCACAGGTACACAATGTGTCTATTTTAAGCAGTGTTCAAACACGGCTTCAGTCACAGTGCTGAGCCCCAGGGAGATTTCTGCGAAATGTTGGTGACATTTTAAAAATAATTCCACCGTTGTACTCCTTTGATGACCAGCCCTTACAATATCAACCCTTAGTTAAGCTGCTTTACCCAGACATAATTAAAAAAGACCCCAAAACTTTTAGGATATAAAGGGTTTTGAATATCGGTTACCGGAGTTGCTAAAGGGAATTTTTGTAATACAAGTAGCCCGTGTCAGCCCTACGTCTGACAAATAACTATATCTGTATTTCTCAGATTCATTTGCTAATTTTTCAAAATTTAATCCTTTTATGATAATTCCCTGAATTGTAAGCTTTGCATTAATTTCTCATTTAACTAACTTCGTTACATAGTTAGCAAGGATGATCCCTTCCGTCTTTTTGGTAAAAATGCTTTGTCCAGCATACAGATGTCCATGTTATTTTTTTTAAATTTTAAACCCTTTATGACACTTTCTGAACTGTAAGCTTTCCAATGATATCTTATTTAGCTCATCTTTTTTGTAGTTTAGGAGGAAGGTCCATCCAACTTTTGATAAAAAATCGTTGTCCATCATAAATATGTTTATGTTGATTTTTCCAACAAAAAAATACGCTGGCTTTCCATATACTATTATTGTAATAAATAGCATTGGCAATAGCAATAATTAACAGTATAGAAAAAATTTAACTTTTAAAATTTATACGGCCTCCTCCGGTGAAAGTGTTTTGTCCAGATTAAAAATGTCCATGTTATTTTTTTAAACATTTAACCCCTTTATGACATTCCCCAAATGGTAAGCTTTGCAATGATACCTTATTAAACTTAATTTGTTCTGCGGTTGGAGAGAAGGTCTATCCTTTTTTGGTGAAAAATGCGCTGTCCAGTATAAAGATCTCCATGTCCATCTTTCCAAAAAAACAATATTAAGTCCATAGTTTTGCGCAAATACGTTGTCCAGCTTTAGTTTGTCCATATAATTTGTTTTTTAATTTCAACACCTTTATGACATTTTCCAGCCTGTAAGCTTTGCAATGATATCTCATTTAGCCCAATTTTTTCTCTGGTTGGGGAGGAAGGTCGTTCCCCTTTTAGTGAAAAAACGTTGTCGAGCAGTAAGATCTCCATGTTAATCTTACCAAAAAAATGACATTCTGGTTTTACATAGACTATTATTCTTATCAATAAGTTTGAGCCAATTCAAAGACAAAAGTTTTTTTCAGTTTTTAAAGTCCATAGGTTTCCCCTTATGTGAAAATGTGTTGTCCAGGCTAAAGATGTTCATGCAAAATTTTTAAAAATTATTCAACCTTTTTATGACATTCACCGGACTGTAAGCTTTGCAATAATATTTCATTTAGCCCAATCCTTTTTGTGGTTGGGGGAGCAAGGTCATTCCCTTCTTTAGGTAAAGAACGTTGTTCCGTATAAAGATGTCCATGTTCATTTCTCCAAAAAAACATTAGATTCTGGCTTTACATTGCCTAATTGCTTTTTCCAATAAGTTTGAGCCAATTCAAAGACAAAACTTTTTTTTAAGTTCCAAAATCCGTAGAGTCCTTCTTTTGGTAAAAATGCGTTGTTCAGTATAAAGATGTCTATGAATTTTTTTTTGAAAATTCAACCCCCTTACGACATTCCCTGGGTTATAAGCTTTTCAATGATACCTCATTCATCGTAATCTGTTGGGTGGTTCGGGAGGAGTTAGGGAACACACACACACACAGACACACACACACAATACGTCTATTTATATATAGATTATGGGCGTTGGGGGAGCGTAAGCCCGCGTTGCCGCGCCAACCATTATTAGAGAACGTGGTTAAATTTTGAAATTCGTGTTCATCATCTTCTTCTTCTTTTTCTTATTACTATTATTCTAACGCTCCATTCTTTAAATTGATATTCCTTCTTCTTTACTGATTGATCAAAAATAAACATGGGCTCACTGGAAAGAAAAAGGAATTGCGTAACTGTTTAGGGTCACTGTTTTCATTTCTGTGCTTGTTATCGATTTATTGATCAAAATAAAAAAAAATTAAAAAAAAAACAAAACAAAAACTCTTGACCGCACAATAGCAGCTTTCTGGCAACAATAGGGATTGTACAGAGCAGACAACGGATAGGCCCTCATAAAAACTGAACACAAACAGCCGAAGGCTGTGCTCGGTTTCTAATTGGTGGCGGAAACCGCACCAGTTCTCAGTGCCATCTACTTCAACCACGAAGGAAAGGTTGAAAACAATAAAGTACTTTTCTTAATTCTTGCATTACGGATAAAAAAACTAATTTAAAGTTATTTCAAAAAAAAAATGTAATCATCGGAGAGCTGCGGGCCGCCCGCCAGTACCGCATGCCATACCGTCATTACTACAACACAAAGAGTTACAATCAATTTAAAATCAACATGACTCTGACTTTTACCTATTATATTACTTGTGTGTTAAGAGATAAAAAGAGTCTAGTACTAGGGATTGACCGGGGCCCCGGCCCCGGCCTCGGCTTGCCCCGGCACTTTTTTTCTACCCCGGCCCTGGCCCCGGCCCCGGCAAACGCAATTTTCTCTTCACCGGCCCCGGCAATTTAACTGTCAAATGAGCCGGGGCAAACCGGGGTAAGGACCAGTAAGAATGTAAATTTTAAAGCGCTTTTAAAAATTTTTGACAGCGAAATATTATACAAGATTTTATCTACAGAGCCAATTTAATAGTTTTAATATTAGGATATTTATTGTTTATTATGCTATATTAAGATTTTCTAAAGCCTCTTTATTTTATTAAGATTCTTTATTTTAATCACGAATCCTTATTCCAAAAATTTAAAGATTTCTTGAGTATTAAAAGCCGTTTGTAGATTTTATTTACAAGGTGAGAGTTTGACAGTAGATATCTATGGTTGAATTATATCTGGCTGACCTCTAGTAAGTTTGTATAGGAGACATAAACGGATCAATTAAAATTTGGCGGCTATAAAATTTTTTTAAATAAACGAATTGGAACGCGTAATTTTTTTAATTCCTGATTTTCAAAAAAATATATATATAATTTGGTCAACTTTAACCCTTTAAAAAATTGTATTTTTGTTCCCAATTGTGTAATTTGATAAATATTTGCTAAAATATGGTATTTTATTGTATTTTATTTTTAGGTGAATATTTGAAATTGTTTTCAAATTTTGTTACGTTAAAAAAATTTAAGCTGATGTCCAGTATTTTTTTAGAATTTTCAAGTTTATTGTAAATTTACACTATAGTATTCATAAAATTCAAAAAAACCGGCGAAGTCAGTCCAGTTTTTTTGAACCCAATATTTTGTATCCACCCAAAAGACACCAAACGTGAATTTTTAAAACAAAAAGTTAATAATGAACTGTCCATATTTAATTTGAAAAAAGTTTTCGCATAATGCTGAATAAGAATAATACTAACTAAAACTAAAATATTTTGCTTAAAACTCGTATTTGTGCGAGTTTATTACTGAAAACCCGCCATTTTTTGTTATTTTTGGGTGCACCAATTTTTAATAATGTTAGTGTTTTTCAGTGAATATATGTAATATGACTGCAAAAAGAATTAAATTGTAATTTTATTTTTGATTTTTATTTTTCATTTATTGTATTAAAATTGTGTTTTATTTCAAAGATTTCAAGAAAATCCTTAGTCAAAACATAAAATTCTTAAATTGAATCATAATTTTTACAAAAACTTGTTTAAATTATTCCAAAAACACATTTTATCAAGATTAAGCTAAAATCATATGGATGGTATTTAACATCTGCTACAGTTCACTTGCGACTCGAAAATAATTAATGTATGCCATATTTTCAAAACTAGCCATTCATGTCATTGAATGCTTATGGCTTGGCCAATAACCGACGATAAATTTATTGGCAATGTTTCAGAGTTTTAAGAAATAATCGTATAAAACCTAAAGCATAAAAATGTGGGTGTTTTGTTGTTTTGACGAACGTTCTTTTACAAAGCCGACTGTATTTAAGCAGAATACTGTAAAGAAATTTTGCAGTCGGAGATTCTGGAGCGTCAGAACACGCGACCCGCGGTTATAAAAGAATTTTTGAAAATTGATTTTTTTATATAAGACCTAGCTAGGCAAAAGTTTTAAAGCGCAAAGTTTTATTTGAGAAAAGGCCGAAAATTTTATTTGAGCGCTAATTTTTATTTGAGAAGAGTTTTATTTGAAATTAATTTTTTTTTTAACAACCAGATCTCTGAAAATATTTTGTTATAATTTCTCGTATTTCTCGTACCGTTTCTCCATTTGTTGTCCGATTAAAATTATAAAAGTTATTTTATACGAAATAAAGTAAGTAATTATAAATTTCGCGTTTCTTTTACATTTTAAATCAGAAAGAGTTCTCTCGTATTTCCAGTACTTTATTATTATATAAAGGACTTTGAATTTTAAATAATTCAAAAGAGTTTCTTGTATTTCACGTACTATATTATTATTTAAAAAGAGTTTGAATTTTAAATAATTCAAAAGAGTTTCTTGTATTTCACGTACTTTATTATTATTTAAAAAGAGTTTGAATTTTAAATAATTCAAAAGAGTTTCTTGTATTTCACGTACTTTATTATTATTTAAAAAGAGTTTGAATTTTAAATAATTCAAAAGAGTTTCTTGTATTTCACGTACTTTATTATTATTTAAAAAGAGTTTGAATTTTAAATAATTCAAAAGAGTTTCTTGTATTTCACGTACTTTATTATTATTTAAAAAGAGTTTGAATTTTAAATAATTCAAAAGAGTTTCTTGTATTTCGCGTACTTTATTGTTATTTAAAAAGAGTTTGAATTTTAAATAATTCAAAAGAGTTTCTTGTATTTCACGTACTTTATTATAACTTAAAAAAAATATTATATATTATTTCTACAAAGGTCAGAGTTCCTGTGTGGGCTCGATTTGATTGAGTTTCTCAAATTACACAAATCCATTGCGCACTCTTGCTAATCAATCAAATCAGGCTTTCACATTTTGGTAGCAGAGCGTCTCGGTTACTCGATTTTCTTACGGTTTTTATAATATAGAATGACTGAGCTTCAAAAATCTGTGTCAGAACGTGATTTAAGAACTTTAAATCGTGATGTGGAAAAATTAACTAAAGAAGTTCAGGAAGGTTTGCGTTTACATCGTGAAAATCTTAATGAAACTAACCAATCTCTAAATGCAACTAGTATGATTGTGAATAGTTTGCGTAGTGTTGAAATTGATAAATTTTCTGGTGCATCTTCGGATAAGTCAATTAAAGAATTTTTTGAGGAATTTGAAGATGTTGCTCTTGCAAATCGGTGGATCACACCAGAAGATATGCTTTTGCAATTGAGATTACATTTAACAGGTGTCGCGAAACATGCCTATAAATCTTTGCCTGAAGACAAAAAATCATCCTATAAGTCTGTAAAATCGGCTCTTTTTGAAAAATTCGAATCAAAAGGAGAACCGCGTTCAAAAGCTATTCAATTGCAACACCGCTCCCAGAAAGACAATGAGAGCGTTGTAGAATTCCCATGTGCTTTAGAACATCTGGCCGCCAGCGCTTTTCCATCTTTAAACCATGAAGGGCGCAAATCCGTTCTTTTTACTTTCTTTATAGATAAGCTAAAGCCAAGCCTTAGGGAACAGGTTTATTTGTTTAGACCAAAAACATATGAGGAGGCTTTGGAGCTAGCACAGAGTTTTGAGTCCAACCAAATCGCCAAAAACGTTCAAATAAATAATTTATTTGGACAAAACGTTTCAAATTTTTCCGAAATTAATTTAAATAATTTAGTGCAATCTTCAAAACCTCAAAATTTTCATTCTCGTATTTCTAGTCCTAGATTTAATTATAATTCTGCTCAGAGAAATTTTAATTTTAATGCTTCTAGAGGGAGAAATTCTGGGCCATATCTAGGACAGAATTTTTCCTATAACCCACGTTTTCAAAATAATGGCGTTCGTTATTTTTCATCTAATCGTGTTGCGCGTAATTTTAACTCATATTCTCCAAGAAGTTTTGGAGCTAACAGTTTTCAACAGTATCAACGATTGGTTCAATGCTTTAAATGTCTACAATACGGACATTATGCCAATCAATGTCGTAATTCCGTGGCTTCTCAAAATAATCAAAATCAATTTCAAAACCCCACTCTTAAAAGTTATAATTTCAATCGAAATAGAAACAATGCAAATCAAACTATTTTTAATCCAAATTTCCAAAATAATCAAAATACTGCGCAAAATTCTTATATAAATTGCTGTAACTTTCCATATACCAAATCAACCGGAGAAAATATTTCGACCCAATCGTCAGATTTAAAAGTTGAATCCTGTCTACCTAATAATATAGAATCTACAATAAATACGGCCCAGGTAAATTGTACAGTACTTCCTAAAGAAACACCGAGTCTTGCAAACAAAGAATCATCGCAAGAGTTTCAATTTACCGAAGCCGATATTGTAGAGAAATTATGTCAACCAATCCAAATTGGTATAAATATGTTGTGTGTTCCAAACTGTGTTAATTGTCGTCATAAATCTCTTAACGAAAACGAAAGTAATGCTATTAAATCTTCAGAAAAACTGGGGTTCAATTTAATCCAAAATAATGAGTTAAAATACAATTTCTTGAAAAACAGTTATAAAAACGATTTTGAAAAACCAGAAGTTTTCAATAGTTCTTTTAAATTAAAACCACATTGCTTCATTGAAAAAGAATTAAAATCATTTTTAGAAAAACCTCCTAAATTTTTTATTGGATCAACAATCGGGTCTGACGACTCATTTTCGTCTTCCTTAAACCATTCTAAAGAATCTTTGAATTTATTTGATTACAATATTAAATCTCTTGATTATTTAGATTTATATTTACCGTATATTTTCAACAATTTACCGCCTATTATTTCTCCGAAAGAAAAACTTTCTCAATCAACCGAAGGTGTCGAAACTGTAAGTAGTTATCCTTTATTTTATTTTGATGATTTAAAGAATGAAAACAGCGATAATTCAAAAATTAATAATTCATTACCTAATTTATCAAAAACTAACAATGTTTCTCATTGCTCTAAATCAACATTATCGCTTTCTTCATTCCTTACATGTCCTTTTTCCTTAAATTTCATATATTTCGCGTGTCTTTTATTATGCTTTACTCGTATTTCACATACAAAAATTCCATCACCAAATCCACTTTTATGCCAAACAACAAAAGGTAAAATAATGTGGAAATTGCCAGATAATATTCCGTGCAACAATATTCATAGTGGGTTAGCTGTGGATGTTGAAAATGTAACTCTTAAACTTTTTAAACGAAATATAATTGAGTATAAAACTTCAGCGTGGGTTTGCAAAATTGTGACTCGCAAAATTAAAACGTTTACATACTTTTTTAATGATGAACGTTTAAAAGAAGAAACGACAATAAACGAAATTGTCGACGCGGAAATATGCGAAAGAATGATAAAATATAAAAGATATAAAAACCAAGATTTAGAATTTCATAAAGATCTTTGGCAAACGAAAAACAAATTAAATTGGCAGTACCCAGGCCCTTTATGGGATTGTTGCAAATGGAAAACTTTTCAAGTTACTAACGCATATTTATATAAAACTAATATTTATAAACGCCATGACATGGCTTACTTTCAAAGTGGACTTAGTGATGCGATTACGTGCTCATATTTTCGCGGTACATGTAGTCTAGAGACAGGAGAATTTTTGTCGTGGACACCTGAGCTTAAGGCTAAATGTGAATATATTTCATTTAGAAGTTTAAATTTTCACAAAATGGGAAACAATTACTTGGCCGCTAATGGTGAACTAGCCTTAACAACAAATTCACATAAAACAATCAGATCATGTGATGGTGAAATTCTTACTATTAGCGACCAAGGGATTGCGTTTATTATTCTGGGAAGAATTCGCCGTAACGCATTGTCATCCAATGTTTTCTCGTATTTCTCGTACTTAAATCATAATTCAAGAGGTAAAAGAAATATAAATAGTCTTAAGAGTAATTTTAAAACGAATAATAACGGTGTAGTAATGAGTGATCAATTAGCAAGTCAGCTTCAAGCTGTCGTAACTAATTCTGATCGGGCTTTAAGACTAGCTTTTGCGCATTCAATGCAAACTACTTGTCATGCTATGAATTCTGTTGTAAATCTACTAATTGCTTCTATATTAGCAAACCCTACTGAGGCGCTTCGTGAATTATTGCAACGTAGTAATATTTTTGCAAAAGCAACGTCTCGAATTATTGAAGTATGGCCTTGTGAGGAACTATCTACCACCTCGATTAAATTTTTGCCTATGAATTTAACATGTAGTCATGAAATTCCCATAGAATTTATTTTTAATAAAATTAAAAACAAAGGTTTTCTAAACCCCTTAACCAATTTAATACAACACGAATTTACACCAGAGGATTGCTCTTTAGTTAACGAGATCCCTTTACAACTAAGAAATAATACTTTTATTTATCAAAAAAGTGGTATAATTAAACGACCTTTTGGCGGGAAACCTATTCCAACTTTACCATTTATTCATGTTAATTTTAGTATGCCTATTTTTGCTCCTATAACTGTTTTTCACGAGCTCGTAATGTATGGTTGGTCCGAAGTTCGGACACATAATACGCTTTCTGATTTTGCTGCTACAGTTCGTATACACAATCGCATATTTACCGCTTTAGGTGTTCGGTCTGATAGGGGGGATTCCCAAAATTTAAATAAAGTAATAGGAGGTATTTTCTCAAAAGGTTTCTTTGGTTTTCTTACAGGCTTAAATTTTAGTTTTTGGCAAATTTGGGTATTTTTTGTATGTCTTTTCGTAACCATAAAAACTTTCTTCAAAATGTTTCAACCATTTGTAAAACAAAAATTCAATAAAATAAATTTTCCTAATTTTCAAATTACCCCTCAAATAAACTTAATTACGCAATCTATATCAAAAAGATTTCAAAATTTGAGTTCAAATCGAAACAATGATTCTGAGGTACAACCCGCCCAAACCCCAGAAATCGTACTAGATGAAATCACTATCAATGAACACCAAATAAGCTCCGAATATTCCGAAATTCCACAAGGTAGTAATCAAAATGATCGTCAGCAGACGATCAGTCCTATAAATTTAGAAACTGCTCCGCGTATTAATATGTTAATGTTTCCAAATTTTTGTGTAGATAATGTAGAATCTAACGATAACAATAATTATATTCCTAATTTTTCCGATATTTATTTTAAAGCAAAATTTGACGGTACAATGGCAATAGTAAATGTTGATCCATTTTGTTATTTTTCTTATGTCTGTATACGTGAGTCTCACATCAACAAAGTTTTGTTTCCTCCATTTGCAAATTCATTTCTCTCTAATAATGTAATTTTGTATCCTGTGGGTTCAAGTTATCATACTATAACGTTTTCAAATTTAGCTAATTCTCAAATTAATCATTTGTTTTTGGTTATACAAGATTCGAATATAGATTATGATATTAAAATCGTAATTGGGAATGATATGATTTTTCAAATGCCTAATGATATTATGTTTTTCGATAAAATCGGTCAAAATTATAATATACAAAAACAATATTTAAAAAATTTATTGCAACCAATTTGTTTTTCCACAATTTTTCAAAAAGTGCCAAATCAAATTAATACTACAGTCAACGTTTTGGATTTTGATGTAAATTCTTTAACATCAGTATCAGCTTCTCAATTTCTGGCGTATTTAAATAATGTAAAAGTTAGCGCTTTGTTGGACACGGGTGCCGCACTTAGTTTAATACCTTCTCGTATTTCTAGTACTCTTAAATTAACACCAATTCAAGATCCTTTAGTGCAAGCCGCAGTTACAATGGCTGGGCCTATGCCACTCTTAGGTCATGTAACCGTTCAATTTACCATTGGCTCTGTTACCCTTAAACATAAATTTTTTGTTACTCCGGATAATATTTGTCCTTATGAGTGCTTAGTGGGAATTGATTTACTAAAAGTCCTCCCGCCTATTACAATTAATTATCAAAAGCAAACAATCTCTTTTGGTGAAAATACTAAAAATACGCAGAATTCAAAATTTTCAAATTTGAATGTTGTTAACTCAAATTTAAATTTTGATAATAACTGTTTTGAGTCAAAAGTTACACTTGATGATGATACGATAATATCACCAATGACATCTCAAATAGTCTTATGCTCTTTGAAGTCAAACAGTAATTTCACCGACGAAATTGTTTTGATAGAACCAAAAGATAGAGTTTTTGAGGAATTCGGTTTATTTTGCCCACGTTCGGTTCAAAGTATTGCTAATCAAATTTTCCTTATTATTAGCAATCCAACCCACAAACCTATACTTTTATGTAAATCAATTTCTCTCGCAATAGCTATTCCTGCAGAAACATTTCATACTTATGCACAAAATTGGTGCCCTAATCAGCTGCCCATGCATAATATTATTAATACTCTTTCGGAAGAAAACAAAAATAAAAATCTTTTAAAAGCAAAAGAACAATTTTCTTTTGAAAACTCTATTTTATCAGAATTTCAAAAAGAACAATTATGGCAAATACTAGAGGAATATAGTGACTGTTTTTCACAACATGAGTTTGATCTTGGTTTTAGTAATATTATTGAAATGAACATAGATGTACGTAACAACTCTCCAATAAGACAACGTCCTTACAGAATACCGGAATCACAAAAAGCTATAGTTTTAGAACACATTGATGAAATGTTAAAACAAAATGTAATTCGGCCAACTTATAGCCCATGGGCTAGTCCTATTTTATTAGTCAAAAAGAAATCTGGTGATTTAAGATTTTGTATAGACTTTCGAAAAGTTAATGCTATTACCAAAAAGGATTCCCACCCCTTACCACGCATTGACGAATTACTTCATAG